>JAVGVS010000706.1:0-131907 GCA_032718565.1 Distichodus sexfasciatus
AAATAAATATCATTTATCTTATTATTTAAGTAAACATTAAAAATATAAGCCATAAAAAATTGACCCAAACGTTAATATTTCTTCTAGGAGTTCAACATTTTTTTTGTTTTGATCTCATATGATATTAATGTTATAATTGATGATGAGATAATATTATTTGATGTAGAGGAACATTCGAGTGGAACATCCAACACCACTTCATGGCTCCACACACAAGCCCCAAAGTTGTAATAACGCTGAAGTTGACGTTCCTTTAAAAAGCCTCGCGGCAATAAGAGGTTTCAAACGACAATAATCACCTCCTCTATGAGGCCCGGCTTTCAACCCAATTCACTTAACGCCCAATTTTCTGTTCAATTCATTGGAGGTTGCCGTGGTAATGTGACGTTATGACATCACAGCTCTCTACTTTACCTCTGGTGGCCTGGTGGCCGTCTGAGGTCAAAGAAATATAAAAATAAAGGGGCAACTGATTTTAATGGACATCAGAAGGGGATTAAAAATTATTACGACCCGGGGGATGGGGGTGAGGGGCGCCATGGATGGTCAGGGTGATTATCTGGGGTTATATCAGGGTCTGTGTGCGTGTGTGTGTGTGTGTGTAGCCATCTGTTGAAAAGGTGCTTGGAAATTTGAAATCGTTCAGCTTAAGGGAGTTATGCATAACCAGCATGTGTGCTCACAAATATGCTTAAGAACTAGTATAAACACACACACACACACACACACAACTAGCGAATTGAAGAGGCGCTGAAGCCTTGCTGGGTTATATAGCTCTTAGGCAGAAAGAGGATTGGGTCTCGGTCTGTGTGTGGATAAGCGCAGAGAGACTGAAAGTGTTTTTAGCAGAGGCAGGAAAAATCCAAACACACTCCCCCAGTAAAGACCCCGGGCGCAGAAACATGGCACCGCTCCCAAACAAGCATCCAAGAACATGGACACGAAGCGTTCTGGAACCCGGAGAAACTGCGCACACACACAAGGAACCGTCCAAAATGTAGAGGTGGAAAATCACTTAGAACCCAGATAAATAACATGGAAAAAGTAGGAAAAATAGACGTAGATCCCGGGTCAGGTGGTAGTGTAACAGTTAGGAAGTCGGCCCCTAAGTAGTGGGTGTAGTACTGAAGACCAGTGTCAGGACCAGGTTTTGAAGGTCTCGGTCTTGTCTCGGCCTCGGACAAAGAGGACTCGGGATTCTATTTCGAGACCAGTCGAGACCACAACCATGAGAATATTACTATTGGTCCAGTCTCTGTCTTGGTCTTGGTCTCGGCCCTTCAGAGTCTTGGTCCAGTCTCGGTCTTGGTCTCAACTCGGTGTCGACACAGTCTCAACCCTTCAGAGTCTTAGTCTTGTCTCTGTCTCGACACACTCTGGTCCTAGTCAGGACATGGTCTCGGTTTCGATGGTCTTGACTACACCTCTACCCCTAAGTGATCGAAAGGTCGTCGGTTCTAGGCCCAGACCGGTCGATACGGCCGATTCTGAGACAAGACGGAGACCAAGAGAGAGGAAGAATGAGAGAGAGAGAGAGAGAGAGAGGTAGAATCCAAGACAAAACCGAAACTTTCAAAAACTGGTCTCGAGGACTACAACACTAGTAAATCCAGACACCACTCCCACTTCTGGGAATTTTACTGAGATTTTTTATCCTGTCCGAGATCGGCCGTGAATTTTAACGAAAATGAAAATGTGAAAATGTATGTGAAGATATAAAGGAAGGACTGACCAACCAAATAATCAACTCAGAAAACATTTTATTTGTTCCGGACCAACGCAAGTGAACTTACAGATTTTGCTGGTGTTTGAATACACCCTAATATTGCTGACATATTGGACGATAAAGCAGGGCAAAATAAGGAACAGCCTAAAACCTCAAAAACCTGGAAATGATGGAGGAACCAGTCCAGATTATGGAAAATTCTACAAGCAACTGCGAGTGTCCTTTTTTAATGAAAGATCCACCAAAGGCACACCTTCAAATGCTTCAGTGCTTCATGCAACACAACTTCAACCTTCCACAACAAGATCCCACTGCTTACGTGGTAACAGCGTGGCTGTTTTACACTCCTGATACAAGCCTAGCTGGAAAATGATGATGCTGCATGTTAATGCTTATTAAGACACATTAACGCAGGGCGCGTAATTAACTGAGGAGCGCTGATTGATCCCGTGAACGTTGGCGACTGCTGCTTCCCCGTGTTAAGTTACACCGGTCGGTGGCTGGATGACATCTGAGACAAGGTTCCTCACCTCAAATTAGAGAAGTAGAGATGCCTTAAGCCACACAGGTTTTAATCTGCGTAGAAACTGTATTTAATATCAGTGTAACATGCTCCATATTCTACGTCACTGCGTCAACTTTCAACAGATGCGTTAAGCCTCAATTTTACGCAAGGTTATAAACGTCACTATCAAATAAATATGTGACTGAATCTATCAGGCCGTGTCGAGCTAAAGCAGCTTTATTGTCCCCCCAAGTCTAATCTTACCCCATGGGGTATAATAAGGGTGGGCGAAGACATGGCGACGTCTCGGGCGCCCCTAATCCGATTAGCCTCCGTCTACGATGACAGCTGTGAGCGTTGCTATAGGGGTGAGCACTTTTGAGAATGACACCTACCCACCCTCCCCCCTCCCAAAACCCAACTTAGCACAACAGGTGGATGTGCGTTGGTAACAAATTCAGCCCAGACGGACAGACGCGGAAGGAAAGGAACTGACAAAGCAAACGTGTCCACGCAATTTTGCACAGCAGCAGATCAATAAAAAGCCACTTAGAACAAAGAAAAAGCGGACGGCGGCGGAGGAGGAGGATGATGATGATGAGGGGCTGAATCGCGGGTAATGAGAGACAGCAGGGCTTCGGCCTCTTATAGAGTCCTTAGCGAGGGAGAGCGGGAGGCAGTGGAGTGATAAAATATGAATGAACGTCAGAGAAAGAGAGGGAGAGACTGAGGGAGAAAGAGCTGTCAAACACTGTTACTCCTTCAAACCTGTCTGATGGCTTCCTCTGCAGGAAACCACAAAGGCTGTGCGAGTGTTTTGTGTCTTATCGGATGAAAAAATGTGAAAGGGAGAGGAGAGAGAGAGAGTGGGCACTTTCGGAAACAGGGATCAATACGAAAGATGGAACTGAAAGGGTAGAGAGGGAGGCCCATTAGAGCCAAATATGTATGCTATTGACAGAGTATCTGAAGACTGTAGGCTGCTGCCACATTTCATGACAAAGGCACGCATCAGACATTTCCCAGACATTTGGCTGAGCATTTCAGAGCACGGTGAGGTTGAGAAACCAGGAATTTCAGTGAAGAATTCAGTAAATGTTCCTAATTGGAAGCACAGATGTTTAGAATTTTACTGCATAATCCTGGAGGATATCTTCAGAACCAATCTGAATACATTGTTAAATGTTTTGTGCTTTTTAGACAAAGCCATGCTATGTTTTTTGAACAATACAACGTATAATCAACCCATCAATATTTACTGGAAGCAAATAACTGACTCATCAAGATTAACCCCTCGGTGATAGGTGTACATGGCTAATCCCTCAGGCTGTGACTATAAAGAGTTAATCTATGAAACAGTATGTCTGCCTTATGGGTTAACCCTGTCATGGGAATACAGGGTTTACTCGTCGCAGTTGGCCTAACGGTTAGAGAGTTGACCCCGTGATCGAAAGGTCGTCAGTTCAAATCCTGGACGACCACTGAGGCATTCGTGAGCAAGGTACCGTCAGGCTACTGTCTGTCTATAGGGTTAATCCATCAGGACACAGGGAAAGAGGGTATAAACCTCATGCAGTGGGTATACAGGATTAGCCTGTCGATCAGTGGGTATTTCGGGTTAACCCATCAGCCTAGGACATAGAGGGTTAACTCCAGTCTAATATCAACCAGTAGGTCTACAGGGTTAACCTATCATTAGTTAACCTATAAACTCATTGCTATACACAGTTAGGGTTAACCCGTCAGTCAGTGGGAACGGAGAGATATTATACCGGTTAGAAGGTACAGAAGGTTAACCCATCAAGAAATCGGGATAACCTCTCAAGATGTTGGTCTACAGGGTCAAACCATCAAGTAACGGGTTCATACAGTAGGTTTAACCCATCAGGCCAAGGGAAATAAAGCGTAAACCTCCATGCAGTGAGTATACAGAATTAAAATGTCGATCGGTGGGAATATAGGGTTAACCCATCGGGCTAGGACATAGGGATAACAGGGTATAGAGGGTTAACTCATCCAATAGCGGGTATAATTGTTCAACCAGTGGGTCTACAAGGTTAAACTATCATTAGTTAACCTATAAACTCATTGCTATACACGGTTAGGGTTAACCCATCAGTCAGTGGGAACGGAGAGACAACATACCAGCTGGAAGGTACAGCGGGTTAATGCATCAGGTAGTGGGTATAACAGCTCAAGCTGAAGGTTCACAGGGGTTAACCCTTTGATTAGGGGGTATATAGGGTTAACCCATCAGGATTAATTAATCCGAGTGTCAGTATAACCTTTCCAGCAGTGGTTCTACATGGTAAACCGGTCAAGATATACAGTGTACAGGGTTATGTCCTCAGGTGTTTGTAGAATAAGGGTTAAAGGTTAAGCCGGACAAGTAGTATGTAGATTAAATCTACCAGGAAGAGAGTAACGAGGGGTTTCACTGATCAGCATGAATATAGGGTTAACCCATCAGGACACAGGTAAACAGGGTTGACCCATAGGAGAGTGTGTATGGGGTGTTAATCCATCAGCATGACTCAAGTGACCATTTGGACCCAATCATCTCTCCTCCACACAGCACTAAGGGCAGCCTCGGGGGAAACTCAGAGGACCTGCCTCACACGAGATGCGCCAGCTATGAATAAATCTCCCTCCACTTTCTCGCTGGATCACAACAAGGGGTCTCCATTATCGGCAGGGGACGTCATTTTCTCATGAATATCTGAATATTCAATCAGCCTGAGGGTGTTTGTACCTTCTCCGACAAACACAAAGCAGCACAGAATGGGGGACGAACGCTCAATTAAACTGCATCACGGTAAACCATTAAGCCATTAAAGGAGACAAAGACGTCAATGTGAAAGGTGCGTTTGAATATAAATACTGTTTATAATATAACTGAATATTCACATCCTGTGCATTTGGCTTTGTTCTGAACGTGGGCCAGTTTGGATTTACCCAGGTTTCAGAGGAGATTAATTGAATTAATTAATTGCGCTCCATCCAGAAGAAGCTAATGCACCACCATCAGCACAAATGTGATTCGCTAACGTAACATAACGGATCATTTCAAAAGGATTGACTCCTATTAAGTAATTTTTTGGACCGACACAACAAGATTAACAAGATACATTTAGGGTGTGTCACATTTCCAAAATCGTTTCAGTAAAATCATCATGGTAGATTTAAATCCTTAGACACAGTGAAGCAACATTTTTAGAATTCTGGTGTTAATTCAACACAATTAAGTTTCCATAAGAGGTCATATCAATTATGTATTTTATTCCGGTGTAAAACGAAAGGTCTTTATATGTAAAAGTAAAACAAATACTTAAGAAACTTAACAAACTTGATTTTTTTTTTTTTTTTTTTTTTTCATTTATAAAACTATAATAATATTACATAGAAAAAATGCATTAGACATGTTAAACATTTTATCTTGGTAATTTAAATCTGTTTTTAAGTCTGAATATGTGCAAAATCGTGAGGTTAATGTCTTCTTTTCTCGTGTCAAGTCCCATTAAGGCTCCAAAAACTCCTCAGGTCACTCTGCTCCCGTGACCTTCACCACCTCGCCTTAACACAAGGACGTAAGAGTGTAAACACGGTGTGTTGACTGTCACCACAAGGACTCGTCATTCCGACTGGAACTGAACAACAACAGACCAGGTGCTTGGTCACTTTCACTGTTCGAGTGCGAGAGTGTCTGTAAGACGGCTTAGACGCTGTTTAATGAGCCGTTAAGGTTTAGCGTCTGTCTCTTCATCGCAAATATAATTGATCTTTTGTTTGCTGTGAGACTAATGTACCTGATGAGAGATAAGGGAAACCTTTGCACTCATGGGACTCATGTATAATTTAGGGTCAAAAGGAAATCCTTTAAATACTGGTTTCCTTTAAATTTCTGAAGTACCTCAGATTTATTTCAGTTTATACGTTTGGGTCGCACAAACCTTAAAGAACAGCCATGACAGGTTACTCCTGGCTGAATAAGAGATTGAGTGAGTGGATGATGGATGAATGAAGTGATCTGACGTCAAGTGCGACTGAAATTCCTGCCGTGCTGTAGCATTTGGGGGCAGTTTTCAGACTACAGAATGTCGTAGAGATGAAATTTTGACCACTAACCACACACAGCAGGAATAAAGTATTTCCTGAGCAAGTGATTACCACATCTTTGGGGCAGAAGAGAAACCTTAAGCAGCATCACACGCACGCACAATTTAATTCAGAGCAGTTTGAGTGCCTCAGTCCACTGCATCCCTCATCAAACACTGTGTCGCAATATCTCCCACTAATACAAGGAGGACGAAAGTGCAGTTCTAAAACCATTTAGCTAACTATTACATTATAGAGTTTAGCAGGATGAATGGTTTCTACTGGTTATGAGCAGTGTTACTTCCGAAATGTTATACATTTTCGATTACTAGTTACTGTTATTTGAAAGTAACTGGTTACATTATAATAATACAGCCTCTGAATTGCAATGCGTTACACGACTCCTGCATTACTTCCGAGTTACTTTCACCAAAATAAGTGTGGAAGTAGAATCATTGTAAAATGCTTAAATATAGTTTACAGCAGTTCATTCCAAGAGAGTCTGGCTGCAGACCTCCTCTGTGGGTAAATCTCCTCTGTCAGTACGTCTCCTCTTAGGGAAAGGAAATGACGTCATGAATATAACTACGGTTATGGTTAGGCTTAGGGTTAGGTACGGTTCTTCCTTTCCCTCAGAGGAGACGTAGTGACAGAGGAGCTTACCCACAGAGGAGGTCTGCAGCCAGACCCTTCTCGTTCATTCTACATCCAGTGGAGGGCGATGTGGTGTAGCATAATGATTGTAGCTATACACTATGTAGGAAGTAGCTTTTTCTCAGAATTTTTCTTTTGTGCCAAAGACCTTGTGATGTTCAGGTTTTTTATACAAAAACAACGCAGCACTAAATTATTGGGATAAGATTGTGCTGTTAAGAGTTACTGAAATATGTCATGAGTATAATATTGCTGAAAATGTATTAGTAACGCCTTACATAACTCTAACTGCATTACTTTTGAAAAACGTTACTTCCAACACTGGTTATGACACATAAAGTTCCACTGTACACTGTATAATTAGTCAGTAAACTCTTTAAATTTTCAACATTTGTAATTTGTCTAAAACAGTTATGTAAAATGTGAACTAATTGCCAAACCTTGACACAAACATTAACACAAAATTTGTAATTTTTCTACACATTCGTTCTAGGAGTGTAGCTTTTAATACTGGTGTTAATATTCACATATCTTTATAGACCTATAGAACACAATTATCGTTTATAATGGTTTTACACTCTTTACTACACAAATCACGTGTAGCACTTAAGGTCACACATTTTGTGTTAATGTTTAATAAAATTGTGTTGGAAAAAGTTAGATCTTTTACACAGTCATGCAGTTTTAAAATGTACACAACATGTGCATTTGTTTACAGCATTCAACACAAAATGTGTTACCAAGGACAGCACATGTGTTAATATTATACGTTTACACATCTTTGTGTTACCTTTTTTTGGACACCTTCACTGTCTCAAACGTGTTAACATGGTCATTGCGTTAAAATTAACACAAGGAACGCGCTCCCAAAACTCATGCATTAATGTGTAAGAATCTGCTCCAGTTTGTGTCCATTTTAACACATCTTTTCCATCAGTGTAGAACAGAGCAGTTCCTCTCGTCTTCACCTGCACTTCTTCCCCGACTGCCATTATTTACAGCTTTTAACCCTCCACAAAGCCATAAAAACAGGACAACAAGCCGAGGTTGAAGTGGAAACAATGCAAAAAAGGAACAGAATACGAAAGTTGACGTCGAGAGAATAACAGCTTCGATTATAACGCGGTTATGAGCGTGATGTTACGGCTCCGCGTCGTGGGTTAAAGTACCGGAACAGGTGCGGCTGATTTTCGGTCACCGGAGACGGCGGTGCCGGTGTTATTTTACCTGAATGAGGTCGCTGTTGTTGGCCATCTCATGTGTCGATCCCCTTTGGAGCCGTCAAGCGTCTCAGTTGCGTGACATGACGTCCAGTAACGTCTGTATTTCCCCCGGTGAGCTCGCGATCATTAAAGAGTCCGCTTACCTGCGCAGGTGAAGCGCGCCGAGACGGTTCGGGTGAAGACGAGGAAAACAGAGAATTAAAGGAAGAAGGACGGAGAAGCTTGTCATCCTAATCATCATCATCATCATCATCATCAACATCATCATCTCTCTCTTCTTCAACCGGTATCAAAGCTTTAGCTCCGATGTCTTGTAGTGTTTTGTAGCTGGGAACTTATCCCCGCTCTCCACTCGCATCCTTTATCCGTCTCCGGTTACCGGGAATATTCGACCTCAGGTTAAAACACAAAAACACGCAACAGCACCGAGGGCCGCCTTTCAGAACCTGCCCAAATGCCCGGGTCCGTTTTATCACCTGGTTTCCAGATCTTTCCGTAAAAAATGACCGGATGGAAAAGCCAGCCTCGAACCGACCGCAGCGCGAGCAGCAATAACGGCGGAGAGGAAGCGGAGCGCGCGCCGCACCGAGCCCACCACGTGACCGTGGACCGGCTTTCGCTTTGCACAAAAGATTGAAACCAACTGTTGATGCAGAACTGAAGCCAAAAATGCTTAAACCAGCACTGTTTTAGGGTCTAGATAATGAAAATAAAACAGCAAATTATTATTATTATTATTATTATTATTATTATTATTATTATTATTATTATTATTATTATTATTATTATTATTAATATTATTAATGTTATAAATATATGAGATAATACTGGATTAGTAATTATTAAGTAATATTAAGGTATTATTTATAATAATAATAATATTTAATAATCGTTAATTTGAATTATTATTAATATGTTATGAAATATATGCACATTGCATCATATTGCAAACTTATTTACATCTTTATCTCCCTCTCATCTATATGCAAAGATGTTATATACCGTTATGCAGTCTATACATACTGTACATAACAGCCACACAGTGCTCTACCATTAAAATACGATTATTAACCAGTAATCACTAATTTCATTAGACTTATCATATGGGTGATGCAAAAGAATTAGACAAATTTTAACATTATTTATAATTGTGTCAATTACGTATATAGGTGAATATAAATGAAAAATTGCTTGTAGGGTATATAACATTTATTTGTTATCTAGATTTAGGGGATAGAATGGTTTTCTCCATTCTGGAAATTAGGAACTTGAAAAATAACTGACTCTTCTACTCGAATTTACAACTTGGTTGGATCGTTCATATGGTGTGTCCACTGGGATACAGTTTCATCAGCTCTTTCTGTTCCTATATAATTTGTAACCTTTTATTTGTGAGTAAAATGTGTCAAATCCTTGTTTGCATGCTATATGTTCACAGTAAAATGTTTGACCCTAGTTAGGCCGGACCCTAACTAAGTGCAGTTGTCCTCAGAATGGAACGCACACGGCGTGTGTTCACGTTATTTCTGCTTGGTAAACAGCGGCGCCCAGCGGCCAGCAAGGGAACAGAGACAATTTGTCTAATCTATGTCATTTATTGGCACATATCAATTGATTATTTTATGCCAGAAAAGTATGGCATGGCACACAACCAAAATAAACAGAACTATAACAAACTTGGCAAGCAAACTAACTCCAACTATCGAAGTACAAACTTAACAACAGATATATCACACGACAAATAATTACTAGCAGCATAATAAATACAGTCCATAAATAAACCACAATGATGATTAAGACTTACGTGTAACTTGGCACACTGTCATACTCTTTATATATAAAGCTTCTGCATAGGTGTGGATAATTAATCAGTTCATATTGCTACATGCTGCATAAAGGTATTATGTCTTTCCATAAATTAAGTTATTATAAATTAAGACATAGAGGATGGATATAACTTCAAATTACTTGAATAAAAATATTCCACATAAGATTTATTGCTGTAAAAAGAGAAGAAAATCATATTTTTCTTTTTTCGTTTTTATCTGTTCATAAACAGAATCATCATTGCATAGTGAATATGTGGTGCGTATTTGTATGACTAAATAATTCTTAAACAGTCTTTTATCTTGTCAGACAGATACATTTACACGGTGTCTGTACCTGCAAAAATAAGTTAACCCCCGACATTGCATTTTTCTATTCAGCCATGAGGTGGCAGTGCAGTAACATGTAAAATATTCACAACAAGGACTTGGTTTCTTTGTGCTTTTCTTTGTGAAGCTCATATAATTATCCCCAAAAATCCAGACCAGAGAAACTGTCACAGACCACAGAGGTGAACCTGGATGTTTTCTGGCTCTTTAGCAGAAATATGGGGCATGATTTCTCATAAAAACACGAGACTGATGAGATGAACCGTCTGCAACGTTGTTGTGATGCACGGCACTTACTAAATAAAAACCACTTCTGCTGTGAAGTGCATAAGAGCGTAAGCAGCCACCTGCCGATGCCACAGATGGGCTTTGTTCAAACCCAGGTCCAAAAACAACCCCACCCTACTGCCCCGGAGCCAAGACCACACAGCTGCAGCCTTGCCAATGTCCTTAACCAAAAAATCACACTCAGGAAAGACTAAAAAATACCCATAATACTCATGAATTCTCTAAGACGGATTCAGCATCAGGCTAGGGCTGGGCAATATGACCTCAAATATCATGATTAATTCGATCTCAACAATATCTTTTTAAATATATATTAAACAGATAAAAAAAAAACTGAAATAACTGGATTACATTGAATAGAGGTTTTGAGGTTTTGTCAGTGTTGATTAATTTTGGATTAATTGCCCAGCCTTACTTCAGGCTCGGTTTGAAGGGTCGAGACATTGCCTTTTGGGAGCAGGCCCGTCAGCAACTTATTCACCCTCTCCATCCATTTTGTTCCATCCCTTGTGGCTTTCCGAACCCCCCTCCCTTTATCTGTAGCCATGACATCATTGGTAACCGGGGAAACCCATTGAGGCGAAAGAGGGACCCAGGAAATGAGGTAACGGTTGTGGAATGTAGAGTAAGTACATAGAACAGAAACCCCATTTCTATGGGGTTGTGTGTGTGTGTGTGTGTGTGTCCACAGCATCCCCCTTCTCCAGCAACAGTCATTAGTTCTGCAGTTCAGTCTAAAGTGCTTGCAAGCCTTGGGCTTCGTCCCCCTTTCGCCTCTTACAGAATACAATGAACTCGAGACGCTTGCGCAGAAATCTCACACAGCTACAGTTCACTAATTCACAGCCCATTAATTGATAAGAACAACAACATAAGAAGATATACAGGCTTTCTTTTAGCCCCTTTGAGCATCATCTCCACGAATGAATTTGAAGCATGTTTCAGTAAAAATATCCACTATTTGGATCAGATCACAGACATTTTTGAATCCAGTCTAAAATTTGATCTTGATAATTGACTTCACTTCAAACTCAAACAGTAAATATTTTGATCAGATCACAGATTCACATTTCAGTTGGCAAGAATTTGTGTGAATCTGTGATCTGATGTACATAGTAGATGCTGATTTGAAATTAGACTGAAATTTATGCATGAAAGGTTTTAAGAGGATAAAATAACCTGCGGAAGAAACAAGTGATGTTGACACACACACCAATAATGACCATTTTACATGTGATTATTTAAAAATAAAAACAATTAGATTATAATGATCAGAGATTAGAAGTTACCTAATGACAATAATGTACATCTGGTATAGATTAATGGCATATAAATAGCTAGTTAAAAACACTTAAAACCAAAACAGTTAAGAACAATAGCCAGAAAAGTATCTAAATCAAAAGCTCCTTCTGTCATCCACACCCATGCCTTGTGCTTTAGTTTTGTGTAAATAAATAGTTAAATAAATACATTTTTCATAAGTTAATTTTTTCCAGAGGTAGAAAACAGCGCACACAAATTAAACCACAATCGGAAATTATTGCCAGTACTATTATGAGTGATTTATAAACAATTCCTCTACTTTCTTACACATTTAGTAGTTTAGAAATGACACAAAAAATTTAATTTTCCCTCAATTTTAGCATTAAAGTATATAAAATTTGCATTTCATATACACTAATTAGTATACTACTACTACTACTACTACTACTAATAATAATAATAATAATAATAATACATTATGGGTCAAAAAAGGAGAGTGTTGTGCTTGAGGACGGTACCTTGCTCATGAGTACCTCAGTGGTAACTTTACCAGTCTGAGATTCAAACCGGCGACCGTCTGATCACGGGGCAAACGCCCAACCGTTATGCCAGTAACTGCCCAAATTTACTAAAAATCTTCCCCGGTAGTGGCTTTAAATGAAGTACAATTACAAGTTCCCGAGCTCCACTGCTTTTTGTAATAAAACACTGACTCACTGTCCTGCTTAACAGTCTCATGTTATTAAAGACAAAAGCATGTGATGTCTTGCAAATTTGGGAGCTGCTGCAGAGTAGAGGAGAGTCAACACCCAGGAATCACAACTCAAGTAAGGACACGTTGGTGAGATTTCACTCAAATCCAAGCAGAAAAATTCACAAACCTAAATCGTAGCAATGAAACACGGTCTCTAAAGATAATAAAGACAGTAAAATGATGCCATTTTTGCCTTGATTTAAATAAACACGTTTCTAGAGGTGTGTGCTCATCAGTGGCAGATTTAGGTATGGGCCATAAGGCAGAAAAAAATGTTATATTTGTGATTGCTATTGTTTTTGATTAAAGGTTTAATAATTAATTTCTCTTTAGTGTAATAAACCTACTCTTGTAATGAAATATTTGTGCAATTTAGTTCTCTATTGTGGTCGGATCTATATTTTCTGTATATTGTGTACGCAGTATGCACGTAGCTGGGGATTTATAAAAACATATTTTTCTCCTCAGTTCTTGAAAACAACTTTGTACACAAGAGAAAGTAAAAAAAAAAATATCGAATCCGGATAAATACGCCGTCAAGAACTGCGTAGAACCATGTCAGCCAATCAGAATCCTGAAAGAGATGAATTACATCCGGTTGCTTCGTAAACAATGGCAAATGTGACCCTCCACAGCAAAACCAGTTGCTTGTCGCAAATTTTCAAAATTGAGTTATCGATACCTATATGGAATGAATCAGACGACATATGACTGAAATATCAACATTCAAAGGAGTCGCCAAGTGAGAAACTGAGAAATCTGCCTTTGAAGTTGACTATCGCCGTAGCACTCACAGACGCTTGGTGCGGTCGCGGCTACGTTTGTATTTACGGTAGCCTACACTGCATTCACAGCCACACGGATAGCCTACCTGCGTTAGGTTAACTGAACTCGGGAGACAGAGATGGATTCCGGAGAAATATCTTCACGCTAGTCAACCAGTGGATTTACCGTAAATATTGAAGTAGAGCGGTCAAAACAGAAACTTTTAACATTCTGCTGGAATTGAATTCCTCACCTCAAGAAAGCCACGTTGTTAGGATGGAAAGGGTAAGTTTTTCAGCCAAATTTATTCACAACAGCACAGTATAGACCTTCCACTGTTTCAAAACACTAAAAACAAAAAATCCAACATTTTACCCCACGCAACATAAACGCTCGTTTTTCTCGGAAACCTCTGTTGCGACAAGCGACTGGTTTTGCCGTGGAGGGTCACAAATAGAGGGTGTTTAATATACAGGGAAGTGGAGTTACTTTTAAACGTTAGCAGATGAAAACAAGCACAAACAGCTTGAATATGAGAGACAGCAATCGCTGCTCTGACAGTATCCATCTTCAGCCGTCAACGTAAACAAACCTCGCACACCTGACGTCAAAGCACTTCCTGTCGCACACTTATGACACTATGAACCTAAAACTCTGAAAAAGACCGAAACCTCCGTTTACATGTGGATAACAGGCACAACTGCATTAAAAAATATTTTTTATAAATACCCGGCTACGTGCGTAAAAGTCTAATTTTGGTATTCACCATGACTGTACACCAATCAGCCACGACATTATGACCACCCACATACAATGAAATAGGTCTGTGGCTCCTTGGACCACTTTTAAGTAGCTCCTGACCCCTGCCGAGCGGGAACAGACAAGCTGCTGGCGTTTTGGAGATGCTCTGACCCAGTCGTGGAGTTGTCAACCCAGCCACTCACTCAACCAGGTTATCAATGTTCTCCACTTCACCTGTCAGTGGTCATAATGTTATGGCTGACAGGCAAGGTGGTGAGGGTCGGATTGGGGTGAGGGTCTTGCCAAAGCTGGGGTTCACCCAGAGCATGATACAGGCTCGAACCACCACTGGAGCTCACGCTGCAGAAGCTGGACCATGTGAAGAGATTACAACAATGTTCATCATAAATATTATACAGGGTAACTCAGATTTTAGGTTGTGTGTATGTCACCATTAACACAGCAGAACACACGGGCTAGATGTATGGCAGGACGTGCATTTAAATACCTTTACAGCTCTAACGTAAAGTGCAGGGATTTGTCTGTCTACTAACAAACACACTTAAGTGCAAATATAGGGCGGTGAGAACTTGCAACAGCAGGATGTGGGACCTGCTGCATTTGCATTTTGACCCCTTCCATCAAGGAGGGCAGTCGCAAAGGGTGCGGATTACCACTGCGAACAATGGGGCTTTTAGGATCGTTGGGATGCGAACTTCAGGGTCACTGGGGCAAATGCAAAAGGGCGCAGGCCTAAAATGCTGACAGCGATGGAGCGAGGTCAAGACCAATACCGGCAAAGACGCTCCTGCAACTACCCGTACGCTATATTTAATTCTGCAAGGGCTGAAAGGTTAAACTTTGGAAGCGCGGGCTTGGGGACGCGATGGTAGTTCACAAAATAAGAGAGAATAATTAAAGCAGCAAGGCAAAATTGTGCAAAACACGTGCCAGAGAATTTGAATATTCAGTGGTGTGTCTCAAGCTCTACCACTGTCCAGTCGCCTTTGGAAGAGCTGCCGTGACTGGTGGGTGAATAGCTGCTGACAGAGGTGATGGTGGCTGATTTGGGGTTGAGCCGATGCAGGATGTGGGGCCAGAGGCTGCTCTCCAGGGGTGTGAGGGTGCCCCCTCCAGGACCGGGCAGGTATAGCAGGGGCGGGCTACCGTCTTCGCCCTCCAGCAGCAAGGCCTGGTTGATCAGCTGCTGCACCAGATCCACTTTGGTGTTCCAGTCCAGCTCGCGGGCTGGGGGTCGGCGCAGGTTTCCGTTAGCCACCTGCAAAGGGGTGTCCCCCTGCCGCAGCAGCCCCTTCCCGTCTGGCACGCTGCTCCTGCCTTCGTCTTCATCCTCGCTGGTCTCCATGGCCTCGTAGATGGTGCAGAGGCCAGATGAGGGCGAAAGCAGTGCAGCCGATTGTGGCTTCCCTTGTTGCTGCTGCTGCTGTTTGAGCCTGAACTGCTGCTCCAGCTCCAGCTGCCACTGCAGCAACTGCCGGCGTTGCCGCTGCTCCTGCTGCTGCTGGTGGAGCTGCAACTGGAGCAGCTCCCGCCGCTGCCTTTCCAGCTGCCGCTGGCGCTCTAGCCGGTGCCTCTCCTGCTCCTGCCACTGCCTCTGCTGGCGCTCCTGCTCATGCCTCAGCCTCTGCTGCCTCTCCAGCTGCCTCCGAAGCTCCTGTCGCTGCTTCTCACCCTCGAGCCACAGACGTTGCTGCCTCTCTTGCTCCTGTCGCTGCTGGATTTGACGCAGCTGAAGCTGGTGCTGCTCAAGACGTCTAAGCTGCCCGTTTGTGACCGGAGGAAACACCACCTGTGGGGCTTGCTGAAGGGTCGTTTCGACGGGTAACTTTACCAGCTCCGACGCCCAACCTGGGAACTGTTGCTGCTGATGCTGCTGCTGTTGCTGAGCATCATGCTGCAGCTGGGACTGAGGGAGTTTGTACAAACGGTGTGTGTTCTGCACCAGAGTGATGTAGTGATTGTCATTGACCTCTCGATTTTGACACAGCAGGTTGTCATTCCTTACCTCCCGATTGCTTGGTGGTGGAGGTGGAGGCATCGGCGCTGGCACTTTATCGCGGCCTGCAGAACAGTCAAGAGCACTTGCGATATGCGTTAATGACAGAGGTACATGTGACAAAGAAGGGGAAGATCCACAGGGAGAGGAGAGAAAGGAAAAGGACTCGAACTCAAAGGAGCATGCAGACCAAAGTGGGAGAAAGACAGTCGAGCAGAACAAAAATACATTTTCTGTGGACTAATGTTTGATGCGGCTTGTCTTTCATTTCTGGTCAAACAAGGTCAGCATTATTCTGACAGTTTAGAACATATAACAGACTTTTTCACAGAGTATTTTGCAGTGAGGGATATTTCAGGGTGTTCCCTTCTTGTGTTTCTGTTCCAACAAAAATTCAAATAATCACAAACCCTTTATGAGCTTAGTAAGGTGCAAGAAAATAATCTCACACAATGGTATTCCATCTGAAAACCACTGCTACACTTAATAATTTGACCTGTTTTCTCTCCAACCAGCGGTCCATTTCTCCCTCCACCGTTATCCAATCAGATTCTGGTCTCTGCAGTGGATTATCTCATGGCGGCTGGACATTTCGTTTTCTATTCAAGGGATTTAATGCAATATAGAAACTAAAATCAGATCGAGTAACTTTTCAAAAGCCTGCCTCGGGCCTCCCAGCAGGATATTTGTCCGGCGAAAACCAAATTACAGAAGTGACAGCTGGCCGGCAACTGTCAAAAGGTTGAAATGAAAAAATGGATGACCAAGGTTGCGTTAGATTCCAGTAACATGTTTGTGCTACTATGAGAAATATCTCTGGTGATATACAGGACTTCTTTTAACAGCATACACTTATTTCTTGATGTCTGAATATCCATATGTATTTCAGCTGCTGCCCTCTGGCAGACGTTTCAGGTTGCTAAAAACACGGACAAACAGACTGAGAGACAGTTTTTACAACGGGGCCATAGCCCTTTTAAATACAAAAATTTGACATTATCGTGTTGTTTCAGTCATGGGCCAAACGCAATAATTATATGTGCTATACTAGTGTATCTGTATATAGTGTTTTGTCTTTTGATAAGTGTTGTTCAGTTATTTGTTATTATTTAGATACTTTTGCACTGAGGAGAGAACTGTGCACCAGTTTCGTTGTGCTATTGTACACTGTGCGATGACAAAGACAATAAAGAATAAAGAATATATCTGAAAATGTTATGTGGCCAAAACAGCCGAACTGATAAAAATGTAATTAAGACCTTTATTTAAAAAGGAATATTAAAGTGTCCCTGGACAAGAATCCTCGTCCTTCATTAACCGTTTAAAAGAGGTCAGTTTGTTTAAAAAGCCTTAACGCTAGGGATGCACCAATCCGATACGTGGATCAGCTATTGGTCCGATAACGACTCAAATAGCTGGATCGTGTATCGTTGGCATTGAGTTGATCTATGGCGCCAATTTGGGGTGTGTTTCTCAAAAACATAGTTGCTAACGTATTGCTAACTATGTTAGCAACACTATGTTAGTTTCTAATGTACACTATGTTCGTTGCTAACGTTCGTGCAAATTCCTACATATTGAAATGACAACGAGCAGAACACGCAACGCAACACTACCACCCCAAAAGCAAAGCACACCATTATACTGTTTAATTTCCTCAACAACTCCAGCTCTTGTTCGTAATCTCTGTGTTCCTGTTGGGTTTTGCGCCGCAGGATTAGGGACCGTCAAAAAATTACACAACTGTGTTTAAACAAAATAAAATTGAGATGTTATCTTAATAATAAATCATTTAGCATATACATATCGGTGTCTAATTATTACATGGTTTTAGTAGGAAAACAGTATTTAAGTCAAGTATTTCCAGTCGCCTCCTCACAGAAAAATACACAACTTATTCATTAAAAACTGCTGTTGGATCGGTACTCGGCATCGGCCCATACCCAAACGCCCAAGTATCGGTGTCGGAACTTAAAAAGCTGGATCGGTGCATCCCTAACATGGTGTGTGGGGATAATTATCATAATCCTATACGGCACAACTTAAAGGTGTGTATGAAATGACAAGATTTGTCACAAGTAGGGGTTGGAAGAGGTCTGTGGAGGCCATTCTTTAATAAATGGACACTAGGGTTCGAAATGATAAGGGCTGCATTCAGGCATGTGCAGGATTGTGTGTGTGTGTGTGTGTGTGTTTGTGTAAACTACAACTAACATTGCTTCAAGGGTAGACAAGGGTGTGTAGGTTACTGAGTCATTCCCTCAGCTACAGAAAGTGAACGATCAGGACAACTAGACGTGAGGGTCATTGCACGTTGTTCTTGCAGGAACATAATTCTTCTTTTGTTGACATTTCAGGGTAGCCAGACACACACACACACACACACATATAAAACATGCTGGAGATCAGGAGTGGAAACACCAGAGTTGTCATTTCATCAAAATTCCATTAGGAAAGTAACACCATTCCTGTTCCCAAGTCAGATTCCGTGGGAAATGCTCTACCAGGAAGTGGATATCAACCGTAACCCTCACAGTCAGGACTAATTTCACCTAGTTCTAAAGTATAGAAATAAGAAGCGGGAACAGAATGGCCTTGCAATGATGTTTTAATGGAATTTTGAAAAGAAAACCTTTTTGTTTAATTAGTGCGAACCATTAATTTATGATCATCTTGACATATCTTGAGTCGTATTACAGTCTTGATTATTTGTACATGCAAATTCTGATAAAATTGTCCGATGCTCCTTTAACCACCACATTTCAAGAGAGGTTCATTTCCAAATTTCACAAATTTAGGAAACATCCCCCCCACCACCACCAATTGAGCTTGATACCAAAGTAAAAATGTCCAACTACAGCAAATCAACACAGCCAGATCACTCTCAAGTACTTTAAAACACTTGTGGTATGTGACATTATTTTCCGTCATAAGTTATCCTTCACAAAAATGTGCAGTATTTTTTTTTTTTATAGTAAGAAATAATGCAAACATGGGTTGCCATCTAACACTCAAATAACTCCCTACATCGAAAGCGCCCAAAGTGCAAAGCCTCTGGAAGAAAATCTACCCTTAGTTAGTGCTAAAACAGTTAGTTCTTGACACAGGAACAGGTTAAGTTTTTTTGTTTGTTTGTTTAAAGGTTTAAAAAGGGTTTAAGGCTACCTCTACAGTGCAGGAGAACTGATGTGTATAAACGGTAGGCAAGACAGGGATCAGAACAACAAAACAAATAAAAATAAACAAGTATAAAAACAAATCATTCCACATTTGTTCGGTAAAAACAGTAGGATAAATACAAACGTAGGTAGAGTCCGTCCAATGTGTTCCTTATTTTCTTTTCTTTGATTTTTATTTTCCTTTTCACAACATTTCAGTCTATCAATCCGAGTAAGTTCAGGGGTGTTGCTGTAAGCGGTGTTATGTGAAAGTACATTCTAATCAAAAAATGAAGAGCCTATTGTTCATACAGTTGCTTAAGCCATACAATCATAACCATGACTATAATAGTAGTAAGAAAGAGAAAGCAGCACTGACAAAAACCTACAGTTTCTTCCGCCAACGTCCCTTAATTCTGTCCCCATGACCATCTCCGTTTTCCACACTACTGCCCCAACTTATAAGAAAAACCACTGACAAAACTGGGAGGGGTGGGGTTCTTTTGCAGGGGCGGGGTGGGGGTGGGTAGAGAGAAAGGTGCATTCCAAAAGGAGGGACTTTATACGTTACCTGCCAGAAAGCTATCAGTCTTATCGCATACGGTGGAGTAGTAAGGTGGCTGGCCGTCGCTTCCAGCCTCGTGCTGGGGCGAAAGGTGCATGGGCGATTCGGGGTCAACCTCCTCCAGCGTGCCAGCTCCTGACTTCCCGCTGAGAAGATACTGGTCATCCAGACTGGCGTGCGGGTCTCCTTGTTGGCCGAGGGGAAGAAGGTCGACAGGACAACCCAGCAGATCCTCGGGGTGGGCGGCTGCTGCAGGAAGGGTGAGCTCCTTGATGAGCGACGGGTCCTTGGCCTCTTCAGTAAGCTGGTCTTCGTTCTCCAGGGAGAAGATGCCGGGGCTCTTGCCGCAACTCTCTGCCGTAGAATGGGCATTGGAGTTGGACACTGAACAGTCGAAGCCGTAAGAGGCAACTGAGTTGGCTGACTGGGGCGTGCCGCCATCTTCTTCTCCGACCTGCATGTCCGCAGCTTCCTCGTCTTCTTCCAAGGCGGGAAGGTTTCGGGAGGCAGACGTGCTGTCAAAAGCTGCGGCGTCATCAGCAGCAGCATCAGGGTCATTGATCTGCATCTCTCCTTCAGTGTCGCTGGCTTCATCCCCAGAAGTGGTGGGCGAAGACGGAACGGATGCCGGCGCTGTCGGCGCGTCCCCCAGCACCTCATCGGCTGGAAGCGTCTCTGCCTCCTCCTCCTCGCCGTCCCCACGCTCCAGGTGAATGCCGAGGTCCTGATCCAGATCTGGCTGGGCTGCAGGTACCGGTGTTTGCTGCTTGTCTGATCTTGACTCCACGCCTGAGCTGCTATCGTAGTCTCGCAGTTCTTCAGGCGTGCTGGTCTCACTGCTGCTGTGAGCTGCCAGTGCTGCTCCACTCAGCGTGCTTGACTGGGACATACCAACTGCTGGTGCACAAAGATTGGAACCATCTGTCGGGACTGAGCTCTCCATCTCTCCATGGATATCAAAGAGTGGTTTGCTGGATCTGCCCAGAGGCTGGTCTAGCCACGCTTCTGCGGGGGACTTGGTGGGTACCTCCAGGTTAGTAGTTTCAGTTTCTAAAGGACTTGACGTCATGTGAATAGAGGTTGGCTGGGCCCAAGTGTCTGCAAATGGGTTGGAAGGCCCCCAAGCTGCTGTCATGGGCATGGAGGGGACTGGAGCAGTGCAGTTCAAATTGTCTGTATAACCTTCCTCATATTCATCCTCTTCAACATTTTCAGAACTCTTGATTTCACTTTGAACTAATCCCTCACTAACTATGTTGGCGTCTTTGTCCATGCGTTCTGGCTCTTCTTCATAATGGAGGTGATGACGATTGTCAGTATGGTAATGTTCTTCTTGATCAAGAACTGTGTCTATTTGCTGATCATCAGTATGCTCAAGGCCAATGTCCATTTTCTCCTTCACTGGCTCATCATCCTCTTCTTCTTCTTCCTCCTCCTCTTCATCCGAGAAAGATTTGACACCTGGTGGTCCCATAAATGGCTGTTCCACTTCTGCCTCTTTCAGAGAGAAATTGCCTTCGTCTTCTTCACTCTGATGACTCTCAGTTTGGAAAGGTGACAATGTTTCTGATTTCTCTTCCTGGATGCCACTGCCAATAGTAGCAGAATCAGTCATGCCCCAGCTGGATTGCCCAAATTCTGATAGTCCAGAGTTGAAGGCTTCCTTTTGTTCTTGAGGTGCTACCTTTACAGTCTCCTGCTCTACGTGTTCCTCCTCCTTCTCTTCCTCCTCCCTCTCCTCCTCCACCTCCTCCTCATGGTCATCCTCGTTGATCTCTTCCTCTGCCTTCTCTATAGCCTCCTCCTTGTCTGTTCCTGGTGAGGTGGGTGATGCACCACTGAACTGTTCCAGAGGGGAGGTACTCAACAGATTGGATTCCGTTTTCAGGCTGAAGGGAATTTCTTCCTCCACTGGCTCCTCTGTTGCACATTTTGTTTGGACTTCGTCTTCCAGATTTTCTGCAGTGAAATCACTGGAGAAAAGAGGTTGGCTCTTTGACCAAGGATCAAGTGAAGCATCCATATCCAGTAATGGCGCGGAAGCTTGATGTTCCATCGGCACAGGTGAGTCTCCAATGGGGGAGGATGGAGGAGACATGACTGTCGTGCCCAAAGGAGAAGCAGCACTCATGGGTTCTTCAAGACTGACAAGGTTCAACTGAGCTGCCAGTTCAGGCATCACGTCTTTGGGTGTTTCTTCCATCGCACCTTCTGGAATAGAATGGGTATCATCTGTTTCTTCTGCTGTGTCATGACCTGAAGCGGGAATTATGTCTTCTTCTATGGGTACAGGGGAATAATCATACAGAGATTCACTCAGGAATTTGGATTCTGTGTCCATTGGGAGTGTTGTTGTGTGTTCAAATGTGAGTTCTGATTCAGTCTCCAGTAGAAATGCTGAACTGGTTTCAGTTGTAAGTACAGGTTCAGGTTCAGGCTCAGGCTCATTCAGAAGTTCAGATTTATATTCAGTTGTGAGTTCAGACTCCGTTTCCAACAAGAGCTCTGATTTGGGTTCAGGTGTTGGCTCAGACTTGAGTTCATGCAGAAGGTCAGGCTCGAATTCAAGCACAGATTCAGACTTGACTTCAGGAATGTCAAACTTGTCAGTTGCAAGTTCAGACTCAGGTTTGGCCGCAAGTTGAAACTCAGGTTCGGCTGCAATTTCAGATTCGGCTTGAGCTACAAACTCAGTATCAGGTTCCGCTGCAGGTTCAGACTCCAGGAGTTCCAAACTGAGTTTTGGTGCAGGTTCAGAGATGGGTTCAGCAATGAGTTCAGGTTTGGGTTCTGGTGTAAATTCAGACTTGGGTTCAGATGGGAGATCTTCAGTCTCATTTTCTGCCGCTGTTAAAACGGCACCAGCAGCTGTGGCAACAGCAGCAATGGCACCTGTCACAGCTGTGGCAGCAGTCATGGCATCTTGTGAGGCTGCAATATCCACACTAGGAGCTTCAGCCTTCTTCTCCTCCTCTTTAAGCACGGGTTCATCAGCTTGACCAGCTTTAGGGCCACGCTTCACGGGCATGGGAGTGCTACTGCCCACTGCCTTCTTGGGGCTGGTCGTCTTGGAAATGCTGTTCTTAGCACTAGGAGTTTTGGGGCTAGCACTGACCTCCTTTGAAGGAGTTGGCTTGCTGTCCTTAGGTTTACTTGTTTTGGAATCTGCTGCTGCCTTGCTAGAGGCAGAGAGCTTCTTGGAGGCAGACTCAGGCTTGGCTGGGGTTGCTGCCTTCGGGGTGTCAGGCTTGGGGGTCTTAGTGGAGGCAGGGCGGGTGAGAGGGGAGGCAGCAGGCTTCTTGGTTGCTGAAGTAGCTGGCTTACTAGCATCTGTGGAGAAAAGCATACGCCAAAGAGAGGACAGTCTTAGTGCCATTTGTAATCTGACTTGACGTATCCTAAAATAACTGTGTGTGTGTACGCTCAGAGGAAGAAAACAATATGCTACTCAAATGAGCTTAATTAGAGGGGTCAGATTTGATGTCTGGACGGCAGTAAACAGATGAATAATCCAAAGCACAGACATTAAGTTCCAGAAATTTCTTTGCCCATTCCTTTTGAATAGGCTCTATGTAACCAAAAGAGTCACAACGACCTTTCGTATAAGTACAAAATTCAAGGTAATCTTATCCTCACCTTTCTTGATGGGTGTAGTGGTCTTTGATGGGGGGGTTGGAGTGCCACCAGCAGAGGGAGCTGTGGATTTAGCAGGTGATGGTCTGGCAGCAGTTGAGGCTGTTTTAGCTGCAGAAGGAGAGGGCCTGGCGCTAGATGCGGATGCCTTGGATGCGGTCACGGTAGATTTCGGTGCAACAGAAGAGCCTGGGCGGGATGTGGCCGTCCCTGTTGCAGGTCTGGGCATAAAAAGAAAGAGGACGTTTATTTTGCATTTCTGGACACCATATAAAAAGACCTTGCATCACAAGAAATGAGCTTGATCAGAGAAGTCAAATTTGATGGCTGAATGGCAGTAAAAGTGAGAACAGTCAAGTGGTCCTTCCTGAAGCAAGAACTCGTTAACCTGAGTGCTGACTGAACTCACTGTGAAGTTCGAAGCCCTCGGGCCAAACAGGAGGTTGAGATAGTATCGGGTCAGCTGTTTTTGTTCTGTGATCATGGCCCAGTTTCTTTGATGCAGGAGATGCAAAAAAAAAAAACAGGGACAAGATCTCTTTACTGCTGGAGAATTCTGCTGATATTTTAGCAAAATCCCTCCAAGAACAAATTCAAACGTACTGTAGAGAGTGATATGGGCTTGTATTCACAGATTCTGTTGGGTTAATAGATCAGAAGACCTACGTTTCTCTCAGCATGATCTCACACACAGTTCAGATATGACTTATTTGTTGTCTTGACTCAGACTCAGCCATATTTGTACTCGGTCTTGTCATGGACTTGGGAAAAGAGAACTCGGGATTTTATTTGGAGACCACCTGAGGCCACAACTCTGAGAATATTACTATTGAAACTCTTTGAGACCGAGGCAAGCATTATGCGTTGTTTATTAATTAGTGTTTTAATAACTCAGAATACCTTTAACTTCCAGAAACCACACACATACCGTCAGAATCCTAAGACTTTGAAATTACCGTACATTATATTCATTTCTCTGTATGTGGAATTATTTCTGAGTAATTCTGTGCACAAAAACTGAAAAATTACACTCGTGACGCTAATATGGAATGCCATCATGCACAAAAACGTAGTTCTACTCCAGAAAGGCCAAAAGCAACTCATTTTATAGGCCAAAAATGAGTCCAAATCAGCTTTAATAACTTTAAAACGTTAGTATTTCTTTATTTTCAGTTGATCAGAAAATATTTTTTTCCATTTTACAATGTTACCATACCTATTTTTCTTCACAGTTCTAAGCCATAGAATGTCTCCGCATAATAACTGCAAGCCAATAAAACAGTGAGTTTAGACTTGAGGAGTATCTGCCACTGTGGTTTGTTGAGTAAACGTTTAATAAACATGTTTAATGTTGGTTAGGCTTTGCATGTTCCACTTATTTGTGATGTGGTGTAAAACGTGCATTGGTCTAGTTTTGGTCTCGAATCATTCTCGCCCTGCCCTAGTCTCGGTCTCGGCCTTTTAGAGTCTTGGTCTGGTCTCGGTCTCGGTGGTCTTGATTACAACTCTATTTGTTTGTGAGGTAGAACCTAAGGTTGAGCATTATAACAAAACACTAAAACAATCTCGATGAAGATCAATTTCTTGCAACTGTGTGAGTGAAAATTCTTGTAATTGTGTGGGGTGAAAAGATTATGATGAAGAGAAGAGGAAAAAGAGAGAAAAGAGGAATGTGGTCGGACTATCGAACAGTGTGTTTACAACAAATTTGTGGAAGTGCCATAAAGGCAGGAAGACGAAGAAGAAATAAAAAGGAGAACAAGGAGATTGCCGTGACACTTCATGCCCTACAAAGTGGGTAAATAACTATTTGAGACGCTACCATTCCCCATAGGAAGATTCTTCCTGATTTTAAAGCAACCTTCACCCCAAAACTGATGACACACGCATCGCTAGAAGGAAACTCATAGTTCTCGCCACACAGCTCGGGCACATTTTCCCGCCCAGTTCCAGTGACCCGATCGACCCCCTCGTCTAACGGCATCGCCCCCCCCCCCTCTTGGAGGTCCGCCGGGGCCCCCGGGGCCTCGCGTCGTCGCTGAGTAAAGTAACCCACATCCAACGGGCAAAGGCATGGCACGAGCGGCTGATCTCCTTAACTCACGCTTGGCTGGCAGCCCCATCTCCCGCTCTAAATAAAGACCTCGGGATGGCGAGAACGGCAGCGAGGATGACAGCACGGGGAGAGAGAGAGAGCGTTAAAGTCACGTTAATCTTTAATTCTGAGGGTAGAGGAACGAAAATAACTCCCGTTTTAGTTGTACCCTGAATATTCAATGTTTTTTCCACTTCATGCTGAGGTGCTCTGCGTTTCTTTGCTGGTAATAAAATTGGAAAATAAAGCATGTCACTGAGTGGAAACAGTGGCCTACATCTAGAGCAATGGGATTTAAAAAGAGGAAAGAATGTAACTCTAAACAGACAGGGATAAAAGGACAAAAACTTTTGAGAAGGTGTGTCTAAAATATGATCTAACACCCAAGCTCTTGGGCCACGTTTACACATAGCTGGGTATTCACAGAGACGGCTATTTCGCCCCCTCCGTTTTCAATAATATCCTTGTTCACACCAGGGGTGCGTTTCCCAAAAGCATAGTTGCTAACTATGTTAACAACGCTAGGTTAGTTGCTAATGTACACAATGTTGGCAGGTAAATACAAGATATTTTGCTCACCAAAGTTCCAAAACTGACATTTCTAACGGAGCGCCAAGTTAACCGAGCGTGAAAGCAGAGTGGAGCGAGGGCAGAGCATTTCCAGCGTAGTGCACAAGAAAAAGTCACTTCTCACAGTATGAAGTGTACCAAGTCAAATAGGGCGCGTGTGACACTCTATGTGCACTACCTAGTGCGTAGAGAGTTGTTTGCCTACAACCCCGGCTATTTCCTGAGATGCATACTACCACATAGAAAAGTATGATAAGAGTGCCTTACCAACCATACTATTAAGTGCGGCAGTACGCAGCTCGGGACATAGCCCATGTGTGAGCTTACATTCGCTAAGTGAGGCACACATGCAAATCAGTTAAAAAATTTTGCGCATACAGGCAGAGTTAAACGCGTAAAGACGAGATTTTTCTGCGTGCCCAGAGTTTTGGCACAAAATAACGGCATACATTTAAGACAGAAGGCACGGGCCGTATAAAATTTGGACATGCCCGGCTCAAGCGCTACCTTTCCCCTCGCACATTAAATGCAGCATCAAATATCGGGCAAATCTAAGCATTACGCATCGGTCAGATGAAGATGACTTTCAATAAAAACTGATTATCGGCTGATTCCGATACGATTCCGATATCATTGTGTAACGCTAGTAATAACAGTTCTCTACCAGGTTTCTGCTATCTGGAACCTTCACTGCTAGGTTTTTCCATCTGACCACATGGTTATTTTTGTCATTTGTGATTGGGAGAAGCAGCAGCAAGCAGGATCATATGGAGAATCATTAACACTTCTGTGGTAACTCCGGAGATGGAGTCAAACCAGGCAATGGATATAACCAATGAGAATAAAGTTGGGGTGGGGGGTGGGGGATGCGTGAAGGACGCTGGAGACACGATCACAGCTAACAACAAAAGAGTCACTTCCAGAAAAGGGCTTCGATATGGAGGAGGTAGAGAGGGACAAGGGACGTATTGTGAGAGCATTCATTTAAATCCCTGGGATAAAACCAATATGTGTAATCCAGTGTGACAGGAGGATGACTCGATTTAGAGGGAGAGCGAGAGGGAGAGATTTATTTGTTTCCGACGGAACGAAAAATTCAAGCCTCATCCGATTAAAGACTGATAACTTCATGTCGGCGACACTTTCCACTTCTCAAATAACACCCTCCCTGGAACACGTGTGTAAGATTTAATGCATCGTTCTGGAATTTTCCCTATAATTTAGTGCTTATAGTAGTAGGATCTGCACTGAGTTGTATTTTCCGCCACAACCGTTATTAGCAAGACGGTAAGCGAGGTGGAAAATGAAAAATCTAGGGCATCAGATTTACTTTTTCATGCCGCCTTACAAGTTTCATGTTAGCCCTCGGCTAGGCCTCTAGGACACACAGTCGAGGTCAACACGAATAAATGGCAGCGTATCAGATCGTAGCCCAGAAACGCAGTGGCGAGGAAAAGCGCTGGTATTAAAGTTCACTGGCGTAGCTTCGGGGCTCGCTACAAATAACGTCGTGTCATTTCGCGTCTTGGAACGAGGGCCGGGGGATTTGACACTGAAAATTTGGTCAAGTTGAATGCTCTCCCCCACCCCCCAACCCACCCGCTTTGATCCGCGGTAACAAAGCTGACGATGTTTCCAACAGGCAGGATCTCCTCCCAAAACAGACGAGTGACTGGCAGATCGCAGCTGACGGAGTTTTAATTACGCAGAAAGGCCAAAAGGGACTCGTTAGCCCCTTTAAACGGGTTCGGCTAGCGCCCAGATAGATACAGAGACGATGATACGAGCTTCGTTACGGGGCTGGGGGGGGGAGGTTTGTCAGTAAATCTGAATGGCTCCCCCTGGACCGGTGAAATTTGGGATTTGTGTTTACGTCTCCTGGCGAGAAGAGAGATGTCAAGCTAATTACTGCTGAGTTTGAGTGGAATTCTCATAGGTTCTTGCACAAAAATAGGATGCAGAAATCATGTTATTCTAACAGAATTATTAAAACAGAATTTTCAGCATTTTTTTTAATGTCCCCCATAAAAATGAAAAGACTATTCATTTAAAAACTGAGAATCGGTGTTGAGCCTAACTGTCTCTAGATTGTACTGGAATTTTTACATTTTCTCAGTAAAATAATATTACATATCTGGTTATTATAAAACATTTCAGAATAGATTAAACAAATGGACTTTAATGTTAAAACTATAACTATTTTATAAAACATAATTCATCATTTTTCTTAACGTCACCATAAACTTACATTACATATGAGACAAAATGAATAAAATCCTGGAGGGACTGTGTAATACATTTCAGAATAGACTGGACAAACAGTCATATTTACAGTCACAGTAAAAAAAATCAAATAATCTTAAATAAAAAGCTTCAGGAGGGTCAAATTACAGATTTCTCACGTTTATGTAACAATTTAAATCAGACAAAAATGTTCCAATTTTTCCCCCAGTAGTCTTACGAGAATATTAACAAACACCTCAGAATTTAAATTACACCCCAGTAAACTGAACACATGGAGACTGTGGTGGGCAAGATATTAATCACAGATGTAACTTTGAAATGTGAAAGAATTAAAAAACTAAATCTGAAGCTAAAAATATAAATAATATCATATTAAGTTATGGGTAAAGGTACCAAAGTACAAAGTTCCCTTTGTTATGACCAACAGTGTATAAACACAAAATCACTCTGTATATCATTTAGGGCAGTTGGTAGTGTAACGATTTGGGAGCTGGCCCCGTGTTCAGAAGGTCGCTGGTAGGGCTGGGTATCGTTGCTGATTTCCTGAATCGATTCGATTCCGATTCACAAGGTCATGATCCGATTCAATTCTCGATTCGTTTCGATTCGATATCGATTTATTTAGAGATTTCTTTGCGTCAATACTAGATTTGCTTGGTTATAAAATAACTTGTTTTAAAACCGAAGTGTTGCCAAACATCGGCCTTTAGGCCAGACGGTGATTTGAGCGGAGCAGCTTCAGCCATGGCTCTATTTGGTTTGGGTTTCGCCGGTCTCACGTTTTTATAGCTCTCCTTGCGCGGTCACGAGAAGTAGTGCATAGCCGCAGGAAAAGATCGATCCGCAAATTTTTGAATTGATATCGTATTTTTCGAACGAGAATCGTTATTGATCGGTGAATCGATTTTTTGAACCCAGCCCTAGTCGCTGGTTCAAGTCCTGGACCAGTAAAGGTACCACTGAGGTACTCATGAGCGAGGTACCATCCCCCAGCTCCTTCAGGGTTGGGGGAAAAGCAGAGCTCACATTTGGATGTGGTGAACTGTGTGCTGTGTTCACATTAATCACTCACTTAAACTCACTCTCTTATATGCCTGTCATACGCCAGACCACTATGAAATACAGCATGAGGAGGCGGAGCGATGACGAGTTACTTTATTTAATTAAAACACCGCAAACAATAAGGAAAGCTGAGCAAGCGCCAGGCCACGAAGCGGACCATAAATCTACTGCAGTGTTTTAAAGCAATCAATCAAGTGTTTGCTAATGGTTACAGGAACGACCACACACACATACACACTTACACACAAACTTGTAAAACTATCATTCCATAGACTCCCATGATGACTAGATAATATAATTCTACAGCTAATCTTAATCCTAACCCTAAACTTAACCTCAGTAACCAAATCCACATCTTTTACCTCTTTTAGTTTCTCAAATAAAACGTACATTTTCTACAAAGTCATTTTTCCTCATGGGGACCTCTCAAATGTCCCCACAAAACCCAAAAAAACAAACAAAAGTGATTTTAGGTCCCCACAACAATAAAAACATGGTACACACACACACACGCGCGCGCACAATCACATCTTGCTGTCTTTATGAGGCCTTTCCACTGACTCCCACAATAACTAGATGTAAATAATTCCACAGCTGCACCTTAACCGTTACCACGGTAACTGAAAGCAAGTCCGTTACCTCTGTTGGTTTCTCACATCAAACCTGCACCTTTCCTACTGAAGCACCATAAGGTCTGGACGTTACGTATAGAAAAGCTGAACACGGCGTGGGTTTTACTCTGCTGTAGGGGAGCGCTGGGTCCTCACAACCCTCTAAATACAAACACACTCACACACACACACACACACACTCCCTTAACACAATCCCGTCTCTCCTGCAAGATCCATTTGGTGATTAGATACAGGGCAGCGGCTCATGTAAGATACGAGTACAGAGAACAGAGAACAGAGAACAGAGAGAGAGAGAGAGAGAGAGAGAGAGAGAGGGAGAAGGGTATGAAAAGAGGGAAAGAAAATAAAGAGAAAGAGGAAGAAAGAGAGAGGGAAGGGGGAGAGAGAGAGGGAGGAAAGGAGACAGAGAGAGAGAGAGTAAGAGAGGGAGGAAGATGGAGGGAGAGAGAGATGGAGAGAGAGAAATAGGTAGAGAGATGGAGGGAGAGAGAGAGAGATGGAGAGAGACAGAGATGGAGGGAGAGAAAGAAGGAGGCAGAGATGGAGGGAGAGAGAGAGAGATGGAGAGAGAGAAGGAGGTAGAGAGATGGAGGGGGAGAGAGAGATGGAGAGAGAGAGATGGAGGGAGAGAGAGAAATGGAGAGAGAGAAGGAGGTAGAGAGATGGAGGGAGAGAGAGAGATGGAGAGAGAGAGATGTAGAGAGAGAAAGAAGGAGGCAGAGACATGGAGGGAGAGAAAGAGAGATGGAGGGAGGACGATAGAGGGAGAGAGAGATGGAGAGAGAGAAGGAGGTAGAGAGATGGAGGGAGAGAGAGCGATGGAGGGAGGGAGAGAGATGGAGGGAGAGAAAGAAGGAGGTAGAGACATGGAGGGAGAGAGAGAGAGATGGAGAGAGAGAAGGAGGTAGAGATGGAGGAGGAGAGAGAGATGGAGAGAGAGAAGGAGGTAGAGAGATGGAGGGAGAGAGAGAGAGGTGGAGAGAGAGAAGGAGGGAGAGAGATGGAGGGAGAGAGAGAGATGGAGAGAGAGAGAGATGGAGAGAGAGGGAGATGGAGAGAGAGAAGGAGGTATAGAGATGGAGGGAGAGAGAGATGGAGAGAGAGAGAAGGAGGTAGAGAGATGAGGGAGAGAGAGAGATGGAGAGAGAGATGGAGAGAGAGAAGGAGGTATAGAGATGGAGGGAGAGAGAGAGATGGAGAGAGAGAAGGAGGGAGAGAGAGAGAGATGGAGAGAGAGAAGGAGGGAGAGAGATGGAGGGAGAGAGAGAGAGAGAGAGAGAGAGAGAGAGAGAGAGAGATGGAGGGAGGGAGAGAGAGAGAGAGAGAGATGAAGGGAGGGATGAAGAGGATGATTTGTAGCCTGATATGAAATGACTCACTGTGACCTCACACATGCCGCAGTCTCTCCTATACAGAGAACCGATGATGATGAAGATGATGAAGATGAAAGGCCTCCACATCTTCATTTGCATCAGACACTTACAACAAAGCTGCTCTTTCTCTCTCCCTTTCTTTCTGTCTCTCTTCATCTTTCTTTCTTTCTTTCTCATCCACACAGAAATGCCATCACCCACAGACAAGCAGACACACACACATTCCAACACAAAAACACACACAAGAGCCTGTATGTTCCAGAGGAGCAGTGTACAAATCAACCCACACAGGCACGTTCCCTCCCTCCCTCCCTCCCTGCTCTCTAACACACACTCACTCACTTACACACACACACACTCACACGTACACACACACAGTCTTGTATTACTATCTTTGTGAGGTCCTTCCACAGACTCCCATAATGACTAGATGTATATAATTTACTCCTACACCTAATCCTAACCCTAACCTTAACCTCAGTAACCAAAAGGACATCTTTTACCTCTTTTAGTTTCTCAAAAAAAAAACAAGCACATTTTCTATAAAGTCGTTTTTCCTCATGGGGACCTCTCAAATGTCCCCACAAAGCCCAAAAAAACAGATGAAAGTGATTTTAGGGGACAAAAGGTCCCCACAATGCGATAAATACATGAACACACACACACGCACGTTCACACACACTATCATGCCACACCACACCAGAGGCAAAACTAGATCCGTGTGTTGGTCTATGTTTTATTCATGTAAACTCCATCACCTCTACTGCAGAGTGCAGCCACAATACATACATGAGCACACACACACACACCAACACACACACACACTACTCCATAAAATACAACCTGCCTTTCTATAACAGCATTTTCTGCTCATGAAGAGCGCATCTCACCTGCAAATATGTCCACAAAAATCTGGAAAAATGTAAGATTAACATTAGTTACGTTTAAAGTGTACTTTTACAAAGTAAAAAGTGAGCCGATTTCGACCCAAGAAGTAGCGAAATAATACACTAACAAGTGTTCTGCTAGTTTTATTAAAAAGATGAACTTTACGTAGACTTTTTTAAGGGTAACGACTTGATAACCAAAAGCTCATTTTAGTGTCTCTTGTCTAACTTTACTACAAAAGCATTTTTGTCCCTCATCTTCACAAAGCCACAAAAAATTTTATAAATCTCAACTATTCTTATCTTTTAGGGAACAATCAGGTCCCCTATCTAACCACCACTTCTGCCCACCACACACACACACACACACTTACACACATGCTTGTGTCTGAGGTGGGCTTCAGAATCCGTGCGTCATTGTTCATTTGTTTCAACTTCAAATCAAAACTCCCCCAAAAACACAGTATGTATACTTGATCTGTTCATTGTCATATCAGTATGTAGGAATTAGTGTGAATGTCGAACAATAAACCAACTTTACTGCAGTGACACTTCTCATGCAGAACCAACTGTGCATGCGCGCAGTTACAGATCGGCTCCGTAGATCGACCCAACGCCACCGACACCCGATCTAGCTATTTGAGTCATTTGAGTTTCGTTTGAAGAATTCAAGATACAAATTATAGCACAACATGTAGTGAATTATCTCCCGAATGATCCTATGACTGTGCGAAAAAAACAAAACAATGACACACAGACTCATCAGGGATCAGCCAGGGTCATCGCGGGGCAGCAACAACAGGTCAATTGAGGCCGTGGCGCCATGTTTGTGTTTTTGCGAGGAGGAGACGCTCGGCGCAGCGTGACTCAGGTAGTCACCGTAATCTGACCCGATTGCAGACGAGCGGCACAAAGAAGCTAAACTCGTCGTCGCCGCCCTGCTGCTCGCTCGCCTTAATGCTGGCCCTGCGTCTTATCTGCCAAGCGCCGCGTAATCTCCCGACAAAAGCGGGCGCGTGAGAAGCCTGGAGACCAGCCTCGGCCTACTTACCAACGCTTCTAAACGCTCTGAACTCTCTTTATGTTTTTAGGCTGTGTTTTATTTTTGCGGAGGAGGGGAGAGACTCTTTGAAGGCGAAGCCAAACGTTCCCAAGCAAAGGCAAAAGTTTCTCTTAAAGCCCAGACGCTGTCACACTGATCAGCGGAACACTGACGTTAAGACGCTAGGATACAACACACACTGGAATGTGGAGACAAAGGAGATTTGTGTGAGTGTGTGTAAGAGAGAGAGAGAGAGAAGATGGAAAGAGAGAGTGATTAAAGAGTAATAGATGGGCAGAGAGATAAAGAGTGAGCAATACTGAGAAAGGGCCTCATACCTGCTGCTGGGGGTCTTGGAGACGGGGGTCTTGTCCGGTTTTGGGGAGGAGCTGCTGCTGGGTTTAGTGGCAGCTGCAGACGCCGGCCTGGGAGCTGGAGCCCGCAAAAACAAAAAAGAGGTTTGTAAAGACTCTTCAATCAAGTCGTTTTTATCGAAGGCAGTGACAAAGCTATTTTTGTTTTTTCCTCATTTCCAGAGAGAGATTTTTAGGCTAAATTTGGAACATCAGATATTTTCCTCATGATCAGAAGGTTGCCGGTTTAAGTCCCGATAACACTGAGATACTCAAGAGCCTGGGCTCATAATAAGCCTTAAAGGCTAACATAAATTAAACAGAAAATAATACCTTTGCAGAATCCTTTCTATAAATTAATGCTTTGTCCCAAAACATTAAGGTACATAGACAACAAATAAAAGCTAAAAAGCCCTATTAGGGCTACCTGTTGTTTTTGGTTTGGCCTTTTCCCCATTGGCAGGTGCCACTGCCGTCTTCTTAGCCGCTAGCGTGGTGCTGCCGGTCTTTGTTCCATTCACAGGGGCAGTGGCCGGCTTTGGCGCGCCAACAGGCTTCTTCTCTGCCACCTTGCTGGTGCTGCTGGAGGTCTTAGAGGTCACGTTACCAGTACCAGGTTTCTTGGGCGCCACAGTGGCGGACGCGGTCGTCTTCTTCTCGGCAGCCGACCCAGAGGTCTTCTTAGTGACACCGTTGGTTTGCGCCTTCTGTACCCCATTGGTCAGGCGGTTCTGGGCTGTGGCGGGTCGTGGGCCAGCCGTAGTCGTCGTCTTTGTGGACGTCTTGGTTTTAACAGGCCCCTTTGTCTTTGCTTTGGGGTCTGCTGCTTTGTCTTTGCCGGACTTGGCGGCAGCGGGGGCGGCGGGCGTTTCGGCCGGTTGCGGTTCCCCTTGCCCTGTTGTTTCCGTTTGCGAAGCTGGTGGGACCTGATCTGGCGCCTGATCCCCTAACGGTGCCACCTCGATACCGGCGTTGGCGTCCAACGCTGCCACTGGCTCGGCTGCTGCCGTGTCGACCCCGTCCGGTTTCATCTTGTCTCGTCTCTCCCGGTGGTCCGTCTCAACGAAGCGGAAATGGAAAAGGTCCTAATCAAAGTGGACGACGCTCAGATAACTGCTGCGATAGACCTTGAGACAAAAGACAAAAAACGTGATGTAAAACTTTGACGAGTCTGAGCAGAAGTAGAATAGAAGCAATGTCAGACCCTTGGGAACAATCAGATAAGGGATTAGGTATGCACTGCTGAAGACAACCTCTAAAAAACTGCTCAAGGAAGCAAGTGAAAGTGACCCAGGAGACGGGGAAAAAAGAGCTTGGAACAAAATAACAAGACAAACTCAAAGAAAAGCACTGTCGCCTCACAAAAGCCTTACTTGTAAGCTTCAGGACTTTGTGAAACTGTAACCAAAGGGAATTGTAACGGTAGCGTATTGTCAATAACGGGCGGGGTGTGCCGACCACAGCATATAGACCGAAACTTAATTCAAACACAATTTCACAGCTGACAGGACACATAAATCGCTTCCTCGACTGTACCGTCGCCTTACTTCTCAAAGGCTACTGCTGGTTCTATTTCAAACTCAAGTGAGGACTTAAGAAGAAGAATGTTTCAGCCCCGTCTTGATCCAGCAGAATCATGGCCAGAACGACGCCAGCTGTGTTACCCAGGATGCCTTGCGAAATGCAGATGCTGTTATGTATGATTTAAGAGCATGGGCCGTGTTTTTGCAGCACGGATGCGTCGGGACTGCCAGAGGAAACGGCTTGGCCCGCGGGAGCATGGGAAAATCAGAAGAGGAGCTCAAGGTCCTTTCGGAGTCGCCGGGAAAAATGCTTTCAGGCATCAAACGGATGTTTTGCTTTCACACTGACCATCGTTTCTCTCACGCCCACTTAGCAACATCACAACGTCCCCGGTCTCACCTGTCTCTCGCCGTTTTGTCCTGCGCGCTCTTACCCCTTTTATTTTCAGTCGCATGGAGCTACATAACCTCCCCCGCGTTATCTCACCCCTCCTCCCTCCTTCTGTCCGGCATTCGCACAGATGGCCTCGGCAGCTGAGGGAAGCCAGAGAAAGAGAGAGAGAGGGAGTGAGAAAGAGAAAGGGAAAGAAAGAGCGAGCAAGAAAGCCCCAGGGAGAGAATCCCCATTACACACTGCCAGACAGATCTGTCTCACTTTGACTCCATTTCTGTGAAACGTTAGGAAAGACAGGCGGAGAGGGAGACAGAGCGTCAAGAGGAGTAAAAGGAAGATTCTCCTCTCGCTGTTCCGTAAAAGGCATTTTGCTGGAGCTCAAACTCTTGCAAAACGGGACGTGGGAGTAAAAGGAAGCGTCAGCAGATCTGAACAACTCGGCATGCAGAGAGAAGAGGCCGCGAAGAGAAGGAATGACAGCCCAAAAACCGTCCTCTGGTTGAAATTACGAGCAGTAATTGGATGCAAACAACTTGTCTTGGAAACGCTTTGAATCCAGACACGCCACGTCATCCCTCCTCCTCCTGCTCTTACGCAGCACTCCTTCCTCAACAATGACACACTTCTCATTACTGCTGATGTCTTGTTTTTCTAATGACCCTTACAACCTTCATCACATCACAGTCCATCACTTGTAGACCAACAGCTTCCAACTTGACCTTAAGAGTGTGTTACAGGATCTTTATGTGTTTTTCCACCCTGTGGTGTGGTGCGGTGTAGGACCATAATCTTTGGTACCGTACCACTGCTAAGTAGCCCATCATTTTTGGCTCCTCTTCAGTTAGGAGTGCCACGTGGGAGATTGTTGGCACTCCCAACACAAGAGGAGCCAAAACCAGTGTGGCTACTTAGCAGTGATCCGGTACCCAAGATGACAGTCCTGCACTGCACCACACATTTAAAAAAAAACACCAAAAGAGACTGTAGGAGACTTTCAGTGCTCCCAACAGAAGAGGTACCTTTGGATCACCATGGAACATATACATTTTTGGTGATTCAAGGGTACCTCTTCTGCTGGCAGAAGCAAGAGTTGAAAAAGGAGACCCAACAGAAGAGGTACCCTTGGATCACCATGAAACGTCTACATTTTGGTGATACCTCATTTTGGAGATACCTGGAGGCACCAAGAGTTGAAAAGGAAGAATGCTGGTGCTCTCAACAGAAGAGGTACCCCTGGATCACCTTTTTGGAGAAACCTTTTGATGCTGCCAATAAGAAAAGGTACCCTTGGATCAAAGGGGAGCTCTTCTGTTGGAAGAACCAATATTTAAAAAATGGAGACTCCCCTGAAGAGCTCCTCTTTGATCTGTAAAAATACAACAGATCAATGATTTACAGTGATCCAAGGGTACCTTTTCCAGGGGCAGCACCAAAAGGTACCCTTGGGGTAGTATTTACATTTACATTTTTGCCATTTATAAGATGTTCCTCTCCAGAGAAACATCCATTTCCTAATTGGAAACACTCTCCTTGAAGCAACTTGGGGTTAAGGGTCTTGCTCAGGGGCCCAATGCTGGTTTTAGGCTCTCCTGGGATTTCAACCCCCAGTCATACGGTTGCTCTGGGATATCCTGGGACTCAAACCCCAATCTCATGGTTTCAGTCTTCCAGAACCCTGCCCCACCACTGATCCATGAAGAAACAAAGAACATTGATTTTTGCAGAGACCAAAGTGTTGCCCAAGTGTCATTCAGGCTCCCACTTTCTTTGCAACAACTGGGGCCAGTTTCCCAGACTATGATTAAGCCTAGGCCTGGACTAGCTTTGAATTTCAATTGTGAATCTCATGTGGTCCTATGTTTTAGTCCAAGACTAGGCTTAATCCTTGTTTAAGAACCCAGCCCCCAATGCCCTGTGTTTTTTAGATGACCATAAGGTTGGGGGTTTGGATCCCAGGAGGTTTGACAGCCTAAAATCTGCTGCTGAGCCCTAGAGCAAGACCCTTAAACCTCAAGGTGCTCCAGGGAGACTCTGTAATTAACAAATGGAAGTCACTCTGGATAAGAGCATCCGCATAATGCTGTAAATGTAAACGTTCCACTGTGCTAACAGAGTACTAGAGGTCAGCCGATATTGTTTTTTCAGGGCCGATATCAATACTGATTATCGCTAGTTAACTGATATTTGGAACTGATATGCAAAAAAAAAGAAAATCTCTGACAAAATTTAGAATTTTACAAACTCCAAGCTCAGCTGAAACTCTCCTCTCTCCTCTTCTCCTCCTCGGAGCGTCACGCCGCACTCGTGTGACCTAAAGCCAATCGAACGATACGTTAACAAACGGCACAGAGAGAGCTAACGGCAGTGGAGCCACATTAGTGCATCTTGCAATTGCTTAATATTGGTGATAATGGCAAAATGGCCAATATCGGCCCCAATAATCGGCCCGGCTGATAATCGGTCGACCATTGTCAGCATAAAAACAGCAACTAGAACCTGGCTGGGCAGGTCTGAACAGAACAAGATTTAAGAGGTATGAGTTATTAAAATACTAAAACTCCATCTGGCCTTTAATATATCATCAATAAATAAATAATAAATAAAAATGTATCCCTATGGTTTCAGTAGAAAAGCCAGACAAACAGATGTGCATTTCTACGGTCACATCAAATGAGGCCAGAAATAAAACGGGAAACAAATATGATATTTGAATAACCCTCATATGTAGCTGCACTGCAGCAGATTTTCCGATGCGCCGCCGTGCCGGTTGGATGAGGATTTTCCCCTCTGCGCCGGAGTGATAAATGACACATACATGGCTGGGAAATAACCAGCATAAGCCCCGCACTGACAAAACTGCTGGCCGCGTTTTTATAATAATTTATAATATCTGTCTCCAACTGGCGCTTTCCAGGAGTTTATCTGCCACGTGTGCTTTTAGGGGTCGTATAAACATTGTCTGGTTGAAAATAACACACTGCACTCACTTCTCTCGTTCTCTTCAAGAAGGAGTAAATAAAAGATGTAGTGACGTTCGTTCTCGATACACACAACTTTGAGCTGCATAAGAGAAGCTCGTCAATGTGTTTCGCTGGATTTGGGGATCAACAAATGATTAAGGCGATCTATAAATCACATCAGAAACTGAGATGGAAGCAGACTTTTAAAATTAGGTTAAATTTATCCATCTCTCATGAGCTATAGCATTGTATATTTACGCCAGCTCTGATCATTTGGCTGCTAGATTTATGAAACCTAGCAGTAATAATGAAATCCACGGTCAAGTATCACTCACTTTTAAGAGCTTAATTCAAAACATGTGGACTCAAAGTCGCTGGTACCGTTTCCAGTCTTAAAATTTGGGTTTAAATAAGAAAATAGATCCATAAATAAATGCATAAAGTCATAAATATATAAATAATGCTGTATAGTGATCATAAAAGAGACTCTTAAAATATGACGGTCATAAAACGTCCTTGCCGTCTCCACCGGACCCAAAATCAAATTTTGGAATTTTACAAACCCCAAGCTCAGCTGAAACTCTCCTCGTCTCCTTCCCGGAGCGGGACATTAAATGAAGCAGCGAGTCGAGAGCAAACGGCACAGACAGAAGAGACGGCAGTGGAGCCATAGTAGCGTCACCTCGTAATTACTTAATATCAGTGACGGTCTTAATGAAACATTGATACCAATCATCAGCAAAATGCCTAATATCGACCCCCGATAATCAGTCACCCCCTTAGTCAGTACAGTTCAAATTTGGCTTTAAGTCGTTCAACTCACATACAGATATACATTCCACTTCCTAAACATACCCGATCCTGATCCAGTGGGCACGCTGCAGGTTTAGGGCTACCTGAATTAGACCGTGTTCTACTAATACAGCGATTACCAGACTGACCTTTGGCCTTAACGAAGCCGACACAGGGATTACTTCCTCTTTGCATTAACCCTGCAAGGTTTAAAAGGTCAGAAAATCGCTTTGCACAACAAGCAACATTTTGAATCACCGTTAAAAGTTGGAGGAATTTTATAATATTTCCAAAGTCATGTGATGGTCTGAGAGTTTGTGGAACTTGTTTTGCAGTAATGTAATACAACCAGAAATTACAGGCTGTTTATAAACCGGCTTTTCCATTATATATGAAATTTTTATTTCATTTTCAGTCATTCCAAGTTGTAATTTTTTATATTTTACTATCAGATGGGGGCGGTTGGTGGCCTAACGGTAGGGCGATCGCCCCGTGATCAGAGAAGGCCGCTGGTTCGAATCCCAGACAAGGTACCATCCCCAAGCACTGCTCTCCAGGCGCTGCCCATGTTAGCTGCCCACTGCTCCTTCATGGATGGGTCAAATGCAGAGGACACATTTCGTTGTAGTGTGTTCACAATGACACATAATCACTCACTCTTGTATTCTGAGATGTTTTTATACCTTCACGGTACTCTTATTTACGCTCCAGTTGCTGCTTGTCTCTCTTGATTTCAATCTCTATGTAAAGCACTTCAAGCTGCACTTTATGTATGAAAGATGTATAAATTAAGATTATTTCTTCTGTTCATTATTGTTATTATCCAACTAATGCAAATAAATCCTCCTGAAACTAGATGCCGCATGTGTCTGTACGCAGGCCGGCGCTGACCTGCACCAGATTAGTAAAGCGAAGCTGATCTTAGAAAAGATCTACGTGCCTAAAGACGTAAACAAACACGCCGTACTTGTGTCATCTTGACATCATGCATGGCGCTTTTGGCCGGCCTCCAACAAAGTCGGACAAAACAAGTCTTCCGGGCCTTCTCCCTTTAATCAGGTCGTCTGCATATTTTAAGGCTAATTTGCAGTAATTTTCAGCCGGCGTACACTGAGTATATTATTTGGGTTTGATATTTAAGTTTTATACCTTTCACGCTTTTGTCATACAAAAATATGCTATTAAAAATAAACTTGCATGTTACGATTATGCAGTTAAATAAACTGCATAAATCTGAACCTTAAAAGATGTTTCTTCAAAAAGCAAAATAAATAAAAACACGTAACCTTTATACTGTGAATTTGTAATGAAGCTTAAATATTTTTATTTAATTATTTTATATAATTTAATTATATTTAATTAACTTTTATTATTGTTCAACTTAACTCAAAACGGCTGATTTCTTGCCCATGGATTAAACCTAGTCTTGGATTTAGTCTTGAATTGTAGTACCATTCAAATTCAAGGCTAGTCTAGAACTAGGCTTAATCCTAAACTGGGAAATTGGCCCAAAACGTTCAATTAAAGTTGATTTAACTGTTTTGATTTTAGAAAACTTCATGGGCCAATTTCCCAGTTCAGGATTAAGCCAAGTTCTAGGCTAGCCTTAAGTTTGAATGGTAAATCTCCAATGGTACTTCAACTTAGTCCAAGACTAGGCATAATCCATAAGCAAGAAACCAGCTCCATATGTTTAATGAAGTCTCATTATGTAAATGCTAAAACATGTATTTTTTAAATAAAACTGATTCACATTTTTCTTATATGCAGTCAATTTTTGCATATTTTATCAAACATCATAAAATCCTTTCAAACTTTGGATGGTCACACATCATTTTTAAGACGCATGCAGAAGTAGAAATCTCGATTTGGCTTCCAAAAATGTAGAGTGTGCATATCACCATGCAAATTCCAGCATCGTCTCTGGCAGCTGAGAGACTCAGCGTGAGCGAGGAGGCTAATGCCAAAAGCTGACATTGAGTGCGCGGTGGTGGTGGCGTGCAAACGAGCGGCTAACAAATTGTGACAAAGGGCTGGAAAATGGAAAATTCATCAGCGCTAATGGAGATTATGAATGAACGGCGATAGGAGTTGTGATCGCGATCAGCGTGCTGCCTTTGTCTGTAGTTCCCCAAGGCGCTTCTTGAAATAGTCAGTCAGTGGAGGAAGTGTTGAGGGAGGATTTGAATGCGGGGATGAGGTTGAAATATTCCATTAATGCATCTCCAAAAAATCTGAATATTGTGATAAAAAGTCTCTTGTTTTCGTTATTTAATTTAAAAAGGTAAACCTCCATATTTGCTATATTGATTACACATCTAATGAAATATTTCACATTTTTTCTTTAAAGTTTTAAATATATTCTGCAAATTATTTGATACTGTTCTTCTTGGTTCGACTTATTAAAAAGAAACTTATTTCAAATATATGATGTGTGTTTAGCTTTTTGCTCTGCCCTGATATTTCGACCGTGAACACATTTTGCTGTATGAAAGAGCACAGTAGTGCTGAAATACTTCCAAAATAATAGAGTTCTGATTTATGGCACAATATAATTTCAATGCGAAATGCAAAACAAAAATCATTTTTATAATCGTGAGAAGCCATAATCATAATCGTGATTAAAATCTGATGAATTGCCCAGCTCTAGCTGTTACCTTTAACAAACTACTCTAGAGCAGCGGTTTCTTCTTCTGACCCAATAATCATCGTCCATTTATCATCACGTTGGCATTTCAGCTTGCTAATGCACCCAATCCCTGAGCGCCAAAACCGAGACAATACACCATCTCTGTCAACTAACTCCCTCCCCCCATTTCACACCCACCCCCCCTCTTTCTGCCCGGACCCTCCCCATAACCTCAAACCTAAAGGGAGAGGAACACAGAACCCATTCAGATTAGCTCATCAACAGATGAGGGGGGCTCACCAAAGACCCTCCACTACAGCCATGAAAACTCATCAAATGCTGTTTTACGTGAAGGTATTTGATTTATTGACCATTTTATACGGTGTTCCTTCTCATCTGAAAAATGGTTGGTTCCCGATGGAGGTGGCACGCGGTGGCGCGGTGCCCGAGCAGGGTGAGGGTGGTGTTGGGGGTGAAAGAGTTCCGAACACAAAGCTCAGCAGGAAAGAACCAAAATAATCAACTGAAAGTACAACAGTGAGCGATTGAATTAATAAAGTTACAAAGTTCGCCGCTGCTTCCCAACGGGGCTTCTTCAAGACAAACACTGAGAGTTAAAAATGGGAGAGTCAAAATTTTCAAAATGAAAATAAAATTGCAAAAATGCTGATTATTTTATCGCCCAACATGCCTTAAATGTTTAGTTGTAATATCTTGCCAAAGTTATTACAAAAAGGCTGTAAAAGAGGGTCTTTCTGAACATTCTCATGAATAGCTATTTTATTGTTCATTGTTAAAGTTGTCATGTCTCGTTAATATGAAAACCTCATTATTTGTGTTACCTGTCATTTTATATTAGACTCGATTCAAATTTATTGCCATTGATCACAGTACATATAGCGTGACAACAAAATTCAGTTTTACCGCTAACCAAAAAAGTAAATAGTAGCGCAAATTTATAACAGAAGACAGAACAATATATGCAAAGAGGATTAACAACAGCGACTAGTTCATACGTACAAATTACATGGTATACAACCACATAGAGTGTAGTATTATTGTTATTAATTATTAGTAGTTGTCATTAGCTAATTGTTATATCACAAAGATATTGTAGCTACACATTCAATGTGAAGTAATGTAGAAAAATTGATGGGCTGCATCGTGATATCTATCGAATCGAATCGTTGACCTAATAATCGTAATCGAATCGAATCGTGAGACCAGTAGAGGTTCACACATCTAATAAAAACTGAGTAGCTTTAAAGAAAAGCTTTATAATCAAAATGAAAGCTTATAAAGCTCTTTATGTGAGTTTCTCCAATTATTTTGTATATTTCCCAAAATTTAGAGTTTGTGGAACTCTTCACGTCCGCTCCTGTTCATTTTTGGTATATTTCCTGGTGTTTTTGGTATATTTCCTCTAAAACTTGGCGCCTGAGAAGCTCAAACAACCTTCTTTATTAATAAGATCAATGACAAGATAATGGTCTATAAATAATCCAGATACAAGCTTCTCTGTGGCAAGCACATGACGTTTGCACCCTTCAGGCTTAGAGTGGCCATGAAACAGAGCAGTCTTTCTGGTAAAAAGAAACGAGGAATAAAAGGGGAGAGTGATCCCACCACCACATGAATAGCCTATAGGCTGCTGTTTTGCGTCCATAACGCCAGTGACATTACATAACGCTATTTCTGTTCGGGATTGGACTCCGGATCGCATCTGCACAAAGAGACTGGGAGGCTGTGTGCTGGTTTTGTGTTAGAGAAAATGCCCGGTAGTGGAGATGCATTTAGTGACTGGCTCTTTTATACAGCACGAGGCTGCTAGCCTTAAGCTCATCCCAACAACACAAGACGCTGAGACAAGCGCCTGTTCTAACCTGAAATAACAAAAAAGAGAAGGAGGTTAAAGACTGACACGCCAAGCCACATGACGCCGGAGTTAAGGTCGGGCCGTTCATCAAAAATTAATTGAAACTGAAAAGCAGAACGTCTAATTGACATAATCCTGCCCAAGATGATTATTTTGTTTATACTACTAAAAGAATTGCTAATAATTTCCCCAGTTTGTTCATCTACTGTCCCCTTAAAAACCCCTTATATATTATGTTAATGACATCAATGTAAACACATGCTCTGTATTCGTTAGCGCGTGTCTCTCACAGGGAAGTCCAACATTCACTAAAGCCTTCCAGTTCAGTCAAGCGAGCATAAAAGCAAGCAAAGGATTTTACATTCTTTCAGCAGGAAAATTCAAAACACTGTTTTGTTGCCCCAGGGTCATAAAATTTGGAGAAACACTGGGTTTGCAAAACATCATCTTCGCTAAAAAGAGATCGCAGTCGGGCTGGTGCATTCCCGCTACGCCCTCGGCCAGAAGATCGGGAGGCGGATCGGCCTTTCGCATACAAACAAGGCTCTCCGGGCTCCTCTGAATTCTTCCCGGAACGAGCGAAGGAAGAGGAGGAGGAGGAGGAGGGTGAGAGGAAGGAGATGCCACAAGTGCAATGGCGGTGACGTCAGGCCACAACAAACCTCTTTTTGAGAGTGCTGACTTGAAAGGGGAAGTCAGAAAACAAAAACATTAGTGGCCGGAGCTGAGCCAAGGGGTGGACGATATGACGTCAAATCAATATCACGATTCGTTGAAAATGTTACCTAAACTACTATTCATAAAGTTATTTTGTCCTGTTTTTTGCCTTCATAGTTTGCACTGTAAAAATGCTCAACTATTAAAGCTGGGATATTTTTACTGCTGAAAGATTGCATATCTTTGTGATTGTGCAGCTTGAAATGTAAGTGCAAAGCTGAAATTTGGAGGGCAAGTAGAAATGGCGTGTATTTCAGCACACACCGTAAATCTTATTGATCGGCCTATAATTGGCGCCATAGTGATTTTTTTGCTAACTCTCAAGCCGTGTGGCCTAGAGTGAAAATTCATGCTTTATCGGATTAAGCCAAACAACTTTCTAATTGGGACTATGGACTTTCCATTTTAAGATTTTGAGCTAATTTGCATAATATGAAAAACAAACTTTTGCGAACTCCGCCCAGCCTAATTAGCTGATTAAGGCAAGTGAGGAGTCAAATGAATCTGTGGACTTCGAAACACAAAGCTTTTTTTGGGATTTCACAAAGCGGGGCTAAAAGTAGCTGTGCTAAAAGTACGATTTTACTTAAATTTAGTATTAACAATCAAAACGAAGATGCTTTTGCTTGGACCCCCCACATTGCCGCTTGTAGTTATATTTATTAAACAGAATAATTTCAATTACTATATTTGGCTAAATTTACATCAGTTAGAGGTTCCGAGTGTCACTTTAAAAAAAATTTCGATGAACTGTCCGGCTGCAATGTGGCCTTCGTTGTTTACTCGGCCGCCGGTTTGTGCTTGGCCATCAACTGGGCTGCGGCCAAGTCACCGGCGAGGTAATCCGCATACGGCCGAGGAAGATTTAGATGAGCTTTCTGGAACATTCTTTAAACGCGAAGCAGGGAGGTCACACTGCTGCTGAGGAGAAGCTATTCCCAGTTTCGTTCTCCGGCCGTCTAAAAACTAGTTTGCATTAAACAAGACAAAGAGACGTAATGAAAAAGTATCTCGAGTTTCTCAAAGGCTGTGCGATTTTATTTAAGTATCGTATCAACTTCACTGTAACTGTGTACAGTTGCTAACGTATTGCTAACCACGAGAGAATTCTCTAGTTGCTTATCTCTTTATCTCTTTCCTGATTTTATTGCTGCATTTTTATCTATGAAAGGTGCTATATAAATAAAGATTATTATTCTTATTGCTAGTGCTATCATCATTATTCATTATTTAGAGGTGCAATTTACTGGAAATTGTTTCCACTGGGATTGCCTGTTCCCCCGCTGCATAGCACGGGTGCTGGGCATTTGTTATCCGTCATGTGGACCCCGCCCCCACACATACACACACCCACCCACCTAAAAAAAAAAATTCATGCCACCACCAGCTCCAGTAAAAGCCCCGGTCCACTCAGCTCCCTCCCTGCTGTGAACGCTAGCGCGAATCGCCATGGCGTCCGGCCTCAGGAGCCTCGGCCCCCCGGGGACACAGAGATTAACACACGACAGGGCTCGTTAACCCTGGACAAAGCCTGATGCTAATCCTGCACTATCGGCCTGACCGTCCTCCAGGCCAGAGGAGAGAGAGAGGAGAGAGAGAGAGAGAGAGAGAGAGAGAGGGAGAGAGAGAATAAAAACCTGCACAATCCAACAAAGTGTAAATCACAAGTTTTGTCACAATAGGATGTTATATTGATTCAATGGAGAATGATTCGATGTCTGCCGATATCACAAAGTCTGTTGTGACGTGATTTTGATTTAATTTAATTTATGAGCCAGTAATCAATATGAGACAATATCATATACTGATTTAACACAATCACTTCCATTGATATCAAATCACAAAAATCAACTAAAATATCATCTGACATTTTTTATTCCTGAATTCAACCAGAAAACTAAACGAGAAACGTCGCCTTTAATAAAACTGATCTTTCAATATGAAGTGACGTTACAATATTCAATATGCCTGATCAATTTTTTTTATTTTGGATTGATGCTAGGAGCCTGCTGATCACTAAACTGTCCTGGTCACAATGTCACAAAGTGGTGCTTTAAAATCCAGATCGTCAAGAACTGACTAACTGCAAGAAAAGTAATAGTTCTTACAGTTAATGGAGATGCCCCTTGTGGCCAAAATAGGCAATTACAATTTAGAAATGGGGGAAAAGAGGGGGATGCAGTTGAGCTGACGAAAGAAAACACAATAAAAAATTTAGGCCATGAACAGTGTATCTACACCAAAAACTTTGAGCTAAAGGCCCAAAAAGAGGAATGAAAAAGAGGGTCATCTCTGGCTGAGGGTCACAATGGCAGCGTTGTGGTTGAGTCCAGGGGGGATCGAATTCTGGGAGAAAGTGTGGGGGGTGAGTTCTCATTCTGGGGACATGTGGAGTCAAACCTCCCCCATATTCCCTCGTGTCAGTGAAGGAGAAGTGATGGAGTGTAAGAGATCAATAACCAACATTCAGAACCTCTAATCGACATCATCTTGGTATTAATGATTATCAAATTTTTTTAAATTCTGTTAATACTTTTTAAAAAAAACAATTAAGTCATGACGACATACATCTTCAGCAGAAACATATTCAACCCTAAATGGTTGACCGTACTAACAGTAGAAACCAAAATAATCGTTCAGTAATCAGCATCGAGCTAAAATATTCAATTAATCGTGATACTGACTTGAGGTCATATCGCCCAGCCCTGGATGGAGGGATGGAGAGATGGGGGGATGTGGGTGTGAAAAAGAGCTCGGGTGTCATTTGTAACCTGAAAAGTCAAGCCATTAGCATTATGCTCCGCTCTGCACTTAAAGAGGGGGGCAAATTAGATAAGTGCTGATCAGGAACAGCTGGTGGGCCTCGATCAATAGAGCTGGACCACTAACAACACACAGATCGCATCTGCCTCCGAGAGCCAATATGCCTGCCAGCTAACGGGGAAAAGTACACACACACACACACTCAACAGGACAGTAGTCCACCTATAAGAGGATTAGCCGTCCTGCTGCCAGGAGGTGACTGGCACAGATGGAACTCTCCCAGGTGCAACACACTCGCCCCTTAAGAACAGCTGACTCAACTACCACGTTCTGATCTCCGATAAATATTAACATCTTTGCATTCGCTAGTTACGAGGGGGATCACCCTTTATAACATAAAATGATGAAAGTAGTAGAGTCAATACTGTGTTTGTAGGATCGATACAGATTTCAATATCTGGACTGTTAAAAAACTAGGGTTGCACCGATCCAACTTTTTCAGTTCCGATACCGATGCCGATACTTGAGCTTTGGGTATCTGATTAATTGTCTCATTTTGGCTTACACCTCATTCTGGATGCATTTTGGACATGATGGCGTTCCACAAGAGAGTTGTTTGGCATGACTGCGTTCCACACAATAATGCAATAACGTGACACACTCGCACCTCGGAATAAACAGTGAAAACATTGAGTAAACGGCTGTGTTGTGAGTAGAACGCTGGTTGTTAGTTATTTATCAGCTAAAATGTAAGTTTTATCTGTAGTAAAGGGGAAGATTTGACTGAACTGGAACGTGTTACTAAATGTTGGACTTCACTGTGAGAGATGTGCGAGGAAGACAGACTGCGATTGCGATTTTTCTGTGCGAAAAAGGGGTATTTTCAACAGTCTTTAATACATGTAGTTACAAAAAGGGATGATTGTTGAATTTGGCAGTGAGTTTTCATTTTATGACTATTAAAGCTGTAATGTTTTGTTAATATGAAAATATTTATATTTGTAAAACTATCATCAGATTTTACATATTGTAGCTTTGTTGCAAATGTAAAAGAGTATCAATGAAAGAATTTTGAAAATCTGCAAATGTAGAGCTCAATTTTTTGACTAACAGCTGTCATTAAACTTGTTGGGCCAGTTTCCCAGACAACGATTAGACTATCTTTGAATTTCAATGGTGGATCTCCATTGTATCTGCAATTTACTCCAAGACTAGGCTTAATCCTTGTTCAGGAAACCAGCACATAGTGTATAAAAACACAAAAAATACAATGTTGTAGTTGCTCTGTGGACAACCTGTCAACTTTCATAACGTGGACAAAATATCCATTTCCCATCTTCCCTTTTTCCTGTTTAACTGTCATTTATTGGCCTTTAAGCGCACATATTGATTTATCTTCAATTAGCTGATCTCATTCAAGAATACTGATACGTAAATGTATCCATCAGACATCTCAAATTTTACATACTGGAAAGAATAATATAATATAAAATCATTGTTGGCCTTAACGAGAAATTGACGGTTAGTGTGTTCAGTGTTGGGTTAGGGCTTTACTCTGATGGATTTGTTTGTGTTCACACAGTCAGAAGGCCTTGTGCTGTTGGGATCAAAAGTGCATGCTGCATGTGATCCGCCGAACTCGACACAGCAAGTCAATAAAAACCCTACTGTTCATTCACTGTGAGGTGGGCATGATGGGTAACTGAGCTTTGCTTACCCAAAATCGATAATGACGTTACAGTATGATGATGTTAAAAATCTAACAGATGGTTATGTGATAACATGTCAGGAAGTGACATCATAATATAACAATGCTGAAAATTCAGTTGCAAAACAACGCAGCATCAACTAGAGCTAATAAAAAAAATTATTACTCATCATGATACTGATTTTAGGTCAAATCGCCCAGCCCTAGAACAGGTCACGTCCTAATAAAATAGAATATTTACTGGAAATGACTTCAGCTGCACAACAATGCAGCATTAGCCCAATTCTCTCCCCCTGCCAGAGACAACAGTTGTGGGTAACAACTGCGCTCACCCGTCGCGTGGTTGGCATTATCTGTACTCCAACACCGACCGCGGTCGTTATCTGGGAAAAGCACATGCACACACAGACACTGCAGTAGGAAAACCACAACTACCATCTTTGGAAAACACCCCGAGTCCCGCAGCGGTCTCACACACACAGAGTATCGATTGCGAGACCCCAGTGCCAGCTACGGATGGTTCTAAATAAATGGAGACGGTTTGTGAGGTCATTCGGTTCCTCGGGTAATTATTCTGGGAATAGGGGAGACGGACGACAGGACCGTCCAATCGCAGAGCACCCAGGAGATGACTGAGTCATTTCCCACAATCCCCGGGCGAACGTGGCAGCTACTCGTCATGATATGACACGAGGGTAATTGGTGGCCGTGTCTGCCTGAACCCTGTGGGCTTTGGGCGTTAAGACTGGCACGACATTTGTAAAAATGGGTCATACATTGACAGAAATAAGACAAAAACATAACAAGAAGGTCGGCTCAGAGCACTTGGGAAAGACTGAATTGTAACATAGACAATGACCTTTAATAATAGGTCATGTTGACTCAAAAAATGCAATAATGAGGTTGCATTTTATGCTAATCCACAATAAGACTGTGCTGTAATGGGGCTCACATCTAAGAATGAGTGACAGAGACAAATGTTTTGGAAGATTGGGAATCTCTATTCTATTGTCGTTATTTCCACAATGATGTATGGAGCCAAGCGAGTTTCATTTTAAGGGCCGGTCATAATCTGATATATCCTACAGTTGTAATGTGCAAGGCATTTTCTGTAAACACCAAATTGCTCTCGATGTTAAGATCCACTGACGATTCCACATGAAATGCAAATATTTACAAAGCTCCCGAGTGGTTCAGGCGTCCAAGAAGGTTATGGTTCGTTATTATCGAGACCTGAGCTAGAAGCTGAGGTAAAGACAGCAGTCTCTGCTGAAGTGGACTCTGGTCTCAGCTGGGGGAAAGGAAAGGCTTACTTCTGCTTCCCCATCAATTGGGCCAATGTAAGCCATTCGCAAGCGACTGAAGGGTCACATTTACAGATCACAGGTCAGATAGTGTAGCTGTCGAAGCTTGTTCTATTACACGAAAAATGTGCGGCGGCACGCTTCAAATGTAGTACAAACATGGCGACCAATAACGCCCAAGACTGCTGAAAATTGTGCAGCAGTGCCAACCTTAATGAGTGCGGGAACGGCTAATGATATTGCAAGAAAAGTGATTAATACGGTCAAGCTGTGGCGTGACATGAACGCATGCTGCTACAGGAAAAGATAAAGATAAAAGATAAAATCTTCATTTTTTTTGTTTGTGGAGGTAGGTAAAGACAATTTTAAAGCAATAAACATCCATAACCATAATTCATAGAATGCTTACAACATAAAAAACAGCAGACTGGATGCAACATGTAACCAATGAGTCAGTCTTGCGAGTCAGTGATTCATATTCTACTTGAAATAGTCATAAGAAGTCACTGGTGTTTTGTGTACAAACCTAACATTAACCCATCCTTTGTTCAGGTTTTGAATAATTTCAAATGGGACAAGGAAAGCACCATCCTTAAGCCTTCTCCTCCTATCTTTACCCATTCGGGACACTGCATTTTCCTTCATCTTTAGCTTCAATCCCACCCATCACAACAAAGCTGGTCTCCCCAGGTTCTAATTTATCAGGAATGGTATTGATACACGGAGGCAGATCACTGCAAAAAAAAAAATTAAAATTGACTTATCCTCGCCAGTCGTAATTTCCCACACGTATGGATCTGGATGGCTCAGTGGGAATATAATATAAAAGGGGATTCCGTTTTGGAGCAAAACCACCCAAGCAGGAGCATGTTTTTTACCCCCCTGTCTGGCTTTTGTGGTGATGGAGACTGTCTGTCGCCATTCCCCACTGACACCACTGTCTGATCTCCAGATCTCCATCTTAAATCAGACAAACCCATGCTACAAATTGTGGAGGGGAGAGAGAAAAAAAAAATGAGTGGGTCGTTTTACCTCTACCCTAGTATCTGATGAAACAGGAACGATCTGAGTCTCACATCTTATCCTCGAGATCGTCCGGAAAATAGCATTTTGAGCTTTGAGTGGACAAAAAGACTCATCATTTCTAAAAAAATGTTCCTCTTTGCTTTAGGCGAATGAATGGCGCACAATCCGCCATCCATCCAACTCCAGAACAATAGAGCCCAAGAGACGAAGGGGAAAAGAGAAAGTTTGAGGGAAGGGAAAACGAATCATTTCTGTCAAACCGTGATCGGACACGTCGATCCGACTTTGGGATGATGTTATAAAAGACCTTAAGCTTCCCGATTTGCCCTTGAGTGTGAGATTAAACGATGTCTGATAGCAAATTCTCTCACAATGGCTTTCCGACGCCGCCCAGTTCAAGCTCCGCTTAGATCCGATCCTTGGACATCCTGCATTACAGAATCCTCTCCAAAGTCTAATAGTCTAGTAATTTTAAAAGTCAATAAATCGAGATTTGGGTCTCCTTTAATTCTGATTTTAGGCATTTGAGATGGATGGGGAATACATTAAATAAGCAACAAGTTCGCTGACACCGTTTGATCGGGCGGAATAAATCCTTAAATATTTGCATGAAACGTCTGATAAAAAGTTGTTTCCAATGTTGCTACAATGGTTTCCAGAATCGTTACTTCGTATCGGACAATGACGTTAGAGATGAATACGTTGAGTCGAGGCTCTTTCCTTTTATTAACAATCTATAACACAATGCCGCCGCAGACAAGACAAAATTGTATTTGCATATTAATAGCCGGCATAGCTGGGCTCTATACATCAGATTTAATCAGACGAATCGGACTCTCCCGCCTTGTTTAGCTGCATCAAATTTCATGGGAATAGAAAATAATATAATAAAAAAAATAAAAATAACAGATGTATGCCATTGATATAACATGGGAATAAAAAAGAGCTCGCCGGTAGCCGAACCTTACCGAAGCTGAAATCGCTTTTTCCTCTTCCAGCTACGCCCAGTTGTTTCTATCTGCGTTCTTCTTTTCCTTCTTTCTTCCTTGTGGAAGGATGTTAAACAGAAAGAACGACAGAAATAAAACCAGGAGGGTGATGTTGAGGAAAGAAAAAGGAGCGGTTTGGGATCTGGACGAACGTCTAGTGAGAAACGTTCGTGAGCGAAACGATGCGCGTCTGCTGTGAAGAATGGGACGCGGCGTTAGCAGTCGACCCACACACACTCGTAGATACACACACACACCCACACACACACACACACACACACACACACACACACACATACACACACACACACACACACACACCGGGCTTAACCACGACGGAGCGCGCGCGGGGGTGAAATTGAAAGGCGTGAATAGGCAAGCGGATTCGGTTTCTCCGCTTGCCGGCCAATCAGCTACGAGCACCGAGATTTATGCAAACGAGGGATGATGTCATCCCGCGGGACGCCCCGCCCTCATGTGTCGAAAGTTCCACATGAACCCGCCCCCTTTCTCCAACCGCGCCCCGCCCCTTCCCGCCTCGCCCCATGCGCGCGCTTCCCGCTGTTTCTTTTTTGGTTTCTTTCTTTCTTTTTCTTCTTCTTTTTTTTTTTTTTTAGGAAGATTTGTTCATCAATATGAATATATTAGTAGCCGTTTAGTTTAGTTTTTTAAGTGATTAATTTATGAACATCAATAAATATTATTAACTAATTTATTGCATCCAGTCACGGGTATAAATTAACCGATCAAACCAAGATTTATTCGCTAAGTAAGTTTAAAAATGTACAGAGTCGTCAGTGACTTTCTACTACTCCAGACAGTAACAGTTTCATTGTATGTATTATATTGTCTGGAGTAGTAGACAATATTCATATAATACTATGAAAAAGATCAATTTACATTAAATAATGAACACTAAACAGTGGACAATATATAATACAAAATATACAATGCAATTTAGTATGACAGCAGACAATTTATAATTACTGTACAGGTATGTGGTGAAGAAATATAAATATGCAGTATAAAGTGATAGCTAATAGCAATGTTCAGCTATTTACGAAGGTGATAGCATGAGGAAAGAAACTTTTTCTACATCCGTAAACGTACATTAAAAAAAATTAATGTATGTATGCTAATCTATTCTTTTCAATATAGGCTATGTATATTTATACTTTAGATTTATACCTCTTTTTATGGGCATGAAAACGGGCATGAGCACTGTAATTTCCATTTTTATGGATCAAATAAAATTGCCTTGAGTTGACTTAAAAATTTAAACACAATAAAAAAAGGTCACAGAGAGCAAGTGTAAATGTAAAAAACAAAACATAGGAAAACAGTAGGGATACAACAAATGAAATTTTTTTTAAAATTAATATAATATTAAAAGCGAGGGTAAAGAAGAGTTTTAGAAGGTTTTGAAACAGGAAAGTGATTCAGATTCTCTAACTGCAGCTATTTAACAATATTATTTAAGTTACATACTTGAATTCAGTTATCTGGCCTTTATCACAGTCCTTTGTTGAAATGTACATCCACATTATGACAATTAATGTCATGCCAAGATTATTAATTAGTTCAAGATTTGACTGAAGATAATGCCAGGTCCATTTTCTAAGCGTTCCCGGCTTGGTCCAATTCCTACTGTTTTCTTCCCGGGTTTCTTGCAATGACGTAATGTTTCAGCAAGTCTGTGATTTGAATTAAATGTGCAGGTGGTTTGACTGGTTTCCTCTGAAATAGTCCAAGAAGTGGCAGTCTGACTACACTGATGCTCCAGGGTAAAGACAAGCTTTGTGCTCTGGTTCTGCCTGTCTGTTTGTCTGTCTCTCTATCTCCTTCCCCTCCTTTTTCCCCCTCCGTCCCTTCCTCTCTCCATCTCTCCCTCCTCCGCCTTCCCCTATGTCTGCTGGGCTGTCTGCAGGAGCCAAGCTTTTGTGCAGGCTTTAGCTGCACCGTCTCCTCTGTCTCCTATACAAAGACTTGAATATAAACCTCGCCGTTGCAGCACAACGTCAGAAAACAAATTCTCATGCCAAGGTCATGCAAGTTCACCTCCTGTGCAACACCTTTTTTGGGTCAGTAACAACACTGGTAATGAAGTGTTGCTTTGTGAAATTACACTGTCACGATTTTTGTCTTTGGCATTATATTATATATTTATACAATAAGACTGTTATGAGGTCAGTAACACATTAACTGTGGCTTGCACAATGTATTCTTTCAGCATTGTAACTACAATGTACACATGCACTATAGTCACATTTAATGACACAAAAAAAAGGGCAAAAAAAAAATCTAACAGGTCATGGTGCAATTTTTTGGCTTCTTGGGACAAAAAGAAAACTAATTGCCCATGACTACAAAAGAAGCTTGTCTGATATAATTTACTGTGATTTAAGGGTCCTGGGAAAAAAGTTTCCCAAAGGATGGTTAGCACTTACAACTATATATATTTTATATATATTTTTAGCACTTTTATTTTCAATTTTCTACAAAAACACCCCAACCATTCCAAAATTATTCCATTTGATAAAAATGTCAGAAAAAAGGGGCATAACTTTGGTCCTATCGCACCCTGAAGGTTCAAAATAGATTTGGTATTTTTAGTCTCTGTTTTGTGTGCTAACCTGCATTTTGGAAACGTCCCACAATTCATGGAACGCCATCTTCTTATCTTCTCTCCTTTACACTCTCATCTCTCTGTCCAGCCCTGAGATGGAGCATCGTCTTTAGATAGAACAACAAAACAGATCCTCCTCTCAACATTCAGGAATGGCAACTCATTGCTTCATCTATACTTCTATTCTAGAACTGGTGTGTCGGCTGGTGGCGGGTGTGTCGTGTGGGTGTGTTGAGAATTTTGTCATGTCCAACATACTTGATTTCTGCAAACTGATTTAAAGATCTAAGCTGTTACACTGAAAACTCATTAAGTTGAATTTGCAAAAATTATTGCTTTAAGTTTAAGTTAAAAACAGTATGTTAACATGACATTGATGAAAACAATTTTTACGCTATATATAGCTCAGACACTTTTTCCACTAATAAGTGGTAAGACATGGCTTTGGGATGTTGACCAAACTCTTAAGCGACGGAACATTTTAGACGACTTGCTGGAGAAGTTCCCAAAGTTCTGGCCATGAGATCATAATCCTCTCCCACATTCTGTTCTCCTCGCATCAGCCCCGAGAGTGGACATGATGTCAGGCTCCAGTGTTTGGGAAGCTACTTTTAAACTGCAGCTTTGCAAACTACAAAATACATATGATTAACAGTGACTAAGCTACAGTCAAATTACTGTTTAAATGTAGTAGTTACCTACACTAAAAGCTACAGAGAAAATGTAGCTACATCCAAGCTCATGGTCATGGATTCTTTGCTACATGCATACATAAATTTTGCATGGACTTCATGACAGTCAGCAACCCAGTCACAGAACCCTGAATAACGTGCTGTTCACAGCAAGAATCTGCTTTATAACACTTTCACAAGATGAGCAGACATTAATAGCTAGCATTTCGGTGATTTAAAAGTTAACTTGAGGATGTGATTTGCAAACACTAACATAACATAAATGAGATTTTATCATAATTTTATTAGAAATTCTTTTTTACCTCATATATATAAAAGTGGAGGTTACGTTTCAATGGTAGATTTTCAAGCTACAAGCTACATATGATTAAAATTATATGCAACAGGCTATTTCACAGCCACGGATACTTGCTTCCATCATGACCAAACTGGACTCCATCCTCTGACTCCATCTCGCAGCTGCTACGAGCATACTGTGAGGCAATGAGCATGTGATATTTAAATAACATTTACATAACAAAAAACTTAGTAGCTAGTAGCTTTGCTACTGAAAAGAAGTAGTTAAGTAGTTGAATTATCGTATTTTAGTTAGCTACTCCCCATTACTTTCAGTGTTGCTCGGCTGACAAACGGGGGCAAAGAGAGGGTCAGATTGGCATTCCGAGGGGCAACACTCTCCCAAAAAGCAGTGCGACAGAGGTGTTTACTCGCGGCAACACAAAGGGAGGAAGTGTTGGGGTGCGAGCGGCAGAGAAACAGGAAGGGGCGGAGCCAACAAGCCGCCATTCACTTCCCCTGCTATTAGAGCCGCTGTTTTTGCCCATGAGAATCACTCTGCAGCTGGGCAACACCACACAAAAGCAACTGGCACACTGTCAAACTGTGAACCACACACACACACTTGTATTACTATCTTTGTGAGTTGACTCCCATTAGGACCAGATGTAAATAATACCACAGCTACACCTTACCCTGACCTTAAACGTAACCTCAGTTAGCAAAAGCAAATCTTTTAACGCAAATGTTTTTCAAATAAAACAGGGAAATCATTTTTCCTTCATGTGAAGTGGTCCTCACAAACCTAAACGTCCCCACGAAGCCCAAAAAATGGACTAATCATAGTTTTCCATGTCTTTTAGGGTTTTTTAAATACAACAAACACACAACAAACAAGACCTTACTCTGACTCTGCTTTTGTATATCCCACAGTTAAATACATCCACATAAACACAGTCGACGCTAGGCCCAGTCAGGGCAAAACCACGCACACACACACACACACACACACACATACAAACACACACACACACCAGCAACAGATTGTCAAGCTCAATGTAGGCACTCTGCCTGCTTTCAAGGTTGAATGGAGGTCTATATTTACTTTCACACGTTAGAAGCATGCTGTCAAACGCAGAGGTGTGTGGTCTCACCTGTAAAGGACACACAAACACATAGTTGTAATATATATGAGAGGACTGCGATGAGTTTATAAGGATTATTTAGGTCTAATAACCTTTATACACTGTGGTTTTAAAAAACGGAGCTCTATATTTTAGCCCAAGACTTTGGGAAATATTGACCAATTATCAAAATTCAGAATTTAATTTGCAACAAGGTGATTATTATACTGCACAAAACACCATAAACATGTAGTCACAATATACTGTAAATTGACAACATTATTTGTATAATAACATTGAATGAGGAAAGTGAAAAGGGAGTGCAAGTCAGTGACTATTTGTCATTGTGAACACAGTACAGCACCACATCGCACACACAACAAAATGTGACTTCTGCATTTGACCCATCCTTGAAGGAGTAGTGTTCGGGAAGACAGGGACGCTACCATGCGCATGGGAATCTCAGTGGTACTTTTACTGGTTCAGGATTTGAACTGACAACTTTCCGATCACACGGTGAACTCCCTAACCGTTACACTACCAAATGCCCTATGACGACTTTGACAGTGAATAATAATATGAAAATGTATGCAATAATGAACGTTCAACATTTTTTGCCTGGATACACAACACGCTTGCATTGTCAAAGACACTTTGCTCCAGATGTAGTGGGAATTATAGTAAATATTTTCTTGCAAATGTGATGCATAATTTACCAATTTTTTTTAATGGTTGCCATTATTATGGGGAAACATTTGTGAGGTCTTTTTTTGCACAAAATTTGTTGTTGAGTACTTTCCAACCCGTAGGCCTTTTTTGCACAAGTATTTGCTTGCAAAATGATGCTATAACAAAAAAATATATATATATACACAACACAAAACACACCCTCTTTCACACTTACGCAAACACACTCAGACACACACCCCTGCTTACCCATTACTTCAGTCTGAACACTGAAAGGAACTGGGTGTGTGTGTTTGTGTGGAAGCAGTGGGCATTATGCCGGCAGCAGTGGGCACACAAACATACACACACACACTTATACACACTTTGGTGTGTTCCAGACTCTCCCTTTAGTCAGAAAACGCCCTGTGCGGATTTCAGGCCCGGAGAGCTACGTACATAAATAATCGACATGTCTCTCACTAGAACAGATGCCGAGTGCGAGCATTCATGTGAAAACTGTGCACGCCTCACAGGTTACCACGAGAGCTAACCCCACACGCTGCCGCCGCAGTCGCTCTGAGCTAGCTAGCATGGTTTCCCTGGAGACGGCAACGGGCCTAAATTGCACCTGATTAGCATACCGCATATTCACGAATTACAGGAGCTGCAGGCAAAAAGATGCTGAAGATGTGATGCTAAGAGCAGTAACTCAACAGTGATCTAAACTAAATGGGACTCCGTCACCAACTATTCTTAAGAAGAAATTTGTTCTTAAAACCAACTTGTGCCATTTTCACCAGGATTCTGACATCCATCCATGTTTTCTTATTTTAGGTTAACTAGAACAGAATCTATGAATGGTGAAACGCACACTCATGCTTATTTTATTGCATATAAATGTTGTTTGTGCATAACATTAGCTTAATAGGTTTTCCTCAGGTCTTCACATGTCTAATTTCATACTATTTAAATATCTTTACTGTGTTAAAAAAATCAAGAAATTTTTACAGGATCTTAGAAGTTGAAACATTTCTCCACCGTTACCTAATGGGTTGTCATTAATCAATTTGTAGTGATAACATGTATAAATATGAGGCTGATATATTGAGAATCTACAAAGGATCCTGTGCAGATACATTAAATTTCTACATTTAAAGGCCTTGTATGTGTGAGTTTTCTGGGACAAACAAGTGGATGAGCGTCTAATTTCATTGCTTAGGGCTGTGATTTGCACTCAATTCAAAATGTAAGGATTCCCAACTCCAGTGCTGCTGATCCAACTTACTGAAATGAAAGACTGGAATTGCTGGGCTGACAATGCAAAACCAGGACAGAGAAAGAAATGACAAGGGCAAGATCAGCTGAGAATAGCTGACTTAGGATAATATTTAGTTTAAAGAAGTGTGATATTTGGCCAAAGTCAATATCTACAAGGTTGGAGCTGGCGATGTTTTTTGAAAGGCTGGAGGTCAATCTTTACACAGATATTCCAACCTGAACTGATTATCTATTTATAAGCGTACAATATACTGGAACTATAATGGAGCAGGAAATACAAATTCTTTCAAGAGCAGGAGTCTATGAGGGACTGGATTGAGAATTGCCATTCAAGTGTGTAGCAAATTAGTCATCAACTTTGCTCCTGAAGATTGGTCTCCCTTCCTGCCAAATCTATGTGAGATTGGGGTTGAGATAGGCAGAGTTGGATTGACAAACATTGTTCTGCAAGGGTTTGGAATGATTCAGCACTGATTAAAAAAAAATATCAGACCACCACAATGTCAATAAGGTACAGAATACACACAGTACATCCTACATCAGTCTCTCTCTACTGGATTTCCTTTAAGATATTACATTCCAAAATTCACAATGAAAACAGCTTGTTGCAAATCTGTGGCAATAATGTCAAATCGCCAACTTTAATTCCTGACTCACTAATGCAATCCCAAGATTTTCTTGACTTTAACCTCATGTCTATACATCAACAACCTGAGGGAAATGGATCAATGGTAATCTTCCCTTACATCAAAACTAATTAGTCCAGTTCTTAAGGCCCATTTTCTACTCATACGTTTTTTGCCTTTAAAAGGCACTCTAATTTCGCTCCATGTTCAAGGAAAAGGAGTAGAGCAAAAAGCCCAGTTACGAATAGCCTTGGATTAAATATTCAAGCTCGAGGTGACAGACTGACAGGTGACGAGGTGGATTTAAAAGCAGTGCTACATGGAGACTGATATCCTGATGCCTGGGCCTCAGTACAGTTCGCTTCTCCCCTGGGGCCAGACTCAATTCAGACATCTGGACCTCAAAAAGAGCTATATATAAGGACACACACATTCACACACACAAACGCCACCCTTTATTTCACTCTCTGAGGTCACGAGTTAAGTGTTTCCTGTGTCCTGTCTCCATTGTTTAGTGAATAATAGATGTCCCTGTTGAGTGTATTAGACACTTTGCCGTCCCACCAGTACATAAAATCCACCGAGTGGCATTTTTACCTCTTGGTACCTCATACTATTCACATTTACATTACTCAGACAATAGCACTACTGTCAATTTATTTTTACTCGAACACTTAACATCACTACAGCAGGCTATAAAGCAGATATTTGAAAATCTCCCATTAGCAAATCATTGTGCAGAGAGGTTTTCATGCTTTCTATCTGTTAAATGAAGGAGGTGAACCAATTATTAGACCCAATTTGCAGGGGGAGTTCATTAGTAAGGAGAAAACTGATAATCTTGGATGTCACTCCAGTGCTTATTTCTGAAGGATGCTACAGAAAATTGTGTCTGATACTGCAATACAGGTAATAAAAGCTTAGGAACAATGGGTTATGTATAATGTAATGTATGTTTGTTTCTGTTATAGAAGCAGGGTTTAACAGTTTAAAAGAGGAGAATGGTATTCTTTAGTTTTCTTCTAACCATTGAAAAAAAACACTACAGACTGGGAATCATAACTGGTTCATCTGGTTAACTGAAAGGGTAGAATGAAACCCTAACCCCTCACATCTTTGTTTATAAAGAATATGTTTGACTTTGATGGGATTGTCCACATTGATTTATAATGATGTGCTGGAGACTGGGAGTTTGGGGTCAGTCAGAAAAGTGTTGAACGATTTGCAATAGGAGCAAAACAGACTGGGGTATTGACAAAAGTGATTTAAGATGTGGAACTGGGTAATTTAATTATACCCCTAGAATTTGGGTAGAGGTATAGAGGTAGTGCATCTGGAAAACTGGAACGAAACGTGATGAAGATGAAGATGCCCTTGTTAGGGAAAATATTTTGCTTTGTATAAAAGTAAGTCAGTTGATTTTGGGACAACTACCTTTATTTTTGGTTTCTTTAGGATCATTATTAAATGTGTTCTACTAGCACGCTCCATTTTTGTTTTTAACTTAAGTGGTATTTTTGGAGAGATGATGTTGAGATTTTTAGGTTTTCATCGAGTTCGTAAAGCTCCGTTTAGGATCTGTTGGTGCTCCCCCTTCTGGAATCTTCCCGCCATTACAGCGCACCGCCGCCATTATCCTAACAAGGAGCGACTCTCAATTGGTGGCTTCTGAACCAGACAACAAAGACCCACAAGCAATTAAACTCAGTCTAAATGACTCCTAAGCAGCTGTGTTGTGTTTAATCACCTCTTAGTCAAGCTTGCATGGGGATTATCTTCGAAAAGCCGGGACAAAACAAAATGAGGTAATTTAATGCAAGGCACCAGTCCCTTGCTAATGTCTATGGAGAGAATTCCACAATGACGCAGCAAAAAGTCTTTCACAATATTTTTATTTTAAGTCAACATTTTAATATTTCATTTCTGACTTATATCTGTGCGAGAAATTGAGTTATGTGAGCATAACGAAGCCAACTGTGGGTTTGTGGTGAAAATCTGATTGTTAGCTTAAGCTAAGCTGCTTCAATAAACATATACATCCCTTACACATTCCATGGATGAGAGACACTTATCCCTTTTAAAACAGAGATTAAATTTAAAAAAAGTAAAGGATTAAAACTGAGAATAGGATCACTCTAAAATAAATGGTCCAAATAAATTACTTGTGTACATTACGACTACAATGACAATGAAAGAAATAAACATTGGGTGTCCCTTTTCCAATGTTTAAAAACACCTTAAACACAGTAAACCATTACACAAGTACACATACATTCAGAATTCCTCTAGATGCCTTACTGTATCTAAAAAATAAGTTCCACATTTGCCTGCCATTTTAGCACGTTGGAGAAATGCACAGTAAGTTTCAGTCACATTCACCCAAGTCCCCCCCAAAAGCGCTTTTTCTTTTTAGCTCTTGCCAACTAGTCATTCTTTTCTCCTTTTATCTCCCACCATCTTCCAGACAGCTCGTTCCCTCAGAGAGCTCCAAACAGCTTGCAGCTTTTCAGAAAAACCTTGTCGAGCTTGTGACGAAATTTACACTTCAAAAAAGGCCTACGGGTTGGAAACAAAGCTGGACGAAGATGCTGTCACGGCGGCTACTTCCCAACCCACAATACTGTGTTAAATGGCATGTCAAAAGTGTCACATTGGTGTGTGGTTTGGGATCAAGTTTGACAAACTCACACTTGCTTTGTGTTCATGTTGGTACTGATGGTGAAATCTGGTTTTGTTGACTTGTGCATTTGTAAAAGAACCTGTCAATATGAACAAAGTTGAGCACTAGATAAAAGGCACTCAAGCATCCCTTTAAAAAGCATCTTAATTCTCTTTTTTTAAATCACACATTCCAAAAAACTGTCTGGATGCCCTCAATGAACTGTACAATCCAGCACGTCCCCTGTTCTCACCCCAACTGACTCATAAAGAAGTTTAATAACGCACAGATGATTTGAATCAGGCAAGTTCAAACAAGGAAAATACAAGTATCTCTTTAGCGTTTGCCCAGAAGTGAATTCATCTCATAATTTATCTTTTTTAAATCAAGAAAAGCTGACTGGCACATGAATCAAATCTTTAAGGCATCTGAACGCAGCATCTGCAGGTCCAAAGAGCTGCTGGATCACTTGCCATAGGCAACATCTTCCTGAAAACTAATTCTACCGTGACACCGTCCTCAGAAAATGCCTACTCGCCCCTTTTTCACGCCTGGAGCACTGACAGTGAAGAGCGAGAAAAAGAGAGAGAGAACACAGAAGCAGGACCCATGAGAGGGGAAAGATGCCAGTAGCAAAATGGACCCTATACAATATCTCCCTTCACTGCTCCCTTCCTTCTCCCTCCTCCCTCCTCCCCCTCATACTATTTGCCTCTTTCCCTCCCTCCTCCCTTCCTCACTCCCTCCTTCTTTCTCTCGCTCTCTGCAGGGATGGAGCGGATGAAAGGGCCGGTGTGGTCAGTACAGCGGTGCTTCGACTGCAGCTCCATTAAAACACAGGGGTCAGATCCCCGGACACCACAGGAGCTCGCATAAATATTGATGCTTCAGTGAAGCTGCAGGGTAGGCTATTCCTTTTACACACACAAACACACATATACACACACACTTTGCCTGTCAGATGAAGAGCAAAGACATGAAGCAACAGAAAACAAGAGTGAGACCTTAAGGAGACAGGAATTTGTGCACATAGAAAAACTGTACGTGAGGATAATTAAGTCTGTGTATTGACGCATGGCTATTATGACTAGTCTCACCATGGTTACAGTCTTAGACCGAACCATGCATGTCAAATCAAAGTAATAACTTTTCCCACCCTTCATATATTTACCGTGTTGATGCTGAAGCTGTCGATAGAAGAGTCACTCATTCAACAACCGAGCATAAATTAGCTAGAAGGGCAGTTCACTGAAACTGAGCAATTGCTGTGTGCAAAACCCGCAGAAAGAGATGAAAGGAGGAACAAGATAAAACAGAGAATTAATAAAGGTTATTTATACGTTTCCGCTAATTACAGTGGACTAGACTATGAGCTGCTGTATTGTTGTATGAGCTGACGTCTTAATGCTGGCGCCCCTTGTGGCCAAAATAGGCAATTACAGCTTTTTGATGTGGATAAAAATTTTAAAAAGACAAGACAGGTAACACCTAAGGTCTCCTCAATAAACTGATACGTTTAAGCCATGAACTTTGCCTGTATGACAAAAACCGTGGAAGGAGTTAAAGATGTAAAAAGTGGGAAGAAGAAAAGTAGAAATAATGATAAGAACAAGGTGATTGCTGACAGTTAAAAAAAATGAAAGTGTGCAATAAGAGCTCAGCACCAACACTTCATAAATAAACCAAATTTTAAAAAAAGACAATTAAATTATATTTTAAAACGTATTTACAACGAGAGGGCAGGTCTGTCAGCAGTCATCACTGCCTGTAGGGGGCACCGTCTGCACTGCCTACTCCAGAAGTTCTCTGCACCTGTTCTTAACCCAGGAAAACCACAATCGGTGCAGAGCCAGATCCGGGAACCTTGACCTCAGTTCACAGTTCACATTAAAATAAACTCCTAACTGGATGTAAACGTACTGCTGGGAGCTGGGTGACTCTCAGCACACCTAGACCAACACACCAACACGCAGAGGCAGACGCACAAACGGATAACACGCTCGTCTCTAATTGCAGCAACAGAAGAGAGAGCAGGAGTTGTTCTCTGGACTCTGGAACTTTCCGGAAGTGGGTGTGTCGGTGCACTCGGCGATGAACAGATGTAGATCTGACACCTGGGCGGGCTCGTGGGCTTGTTGCTGCACACAAAGACAAAAAAACAGGATACAGTTTCATCTAATTGCATCACTCGCTCCTTTCTACCGTCTCAATTACTATAAACAGTCAGCACATGCTGCAGTGATGTCAAAACCAATAAACGTGCTGTCGTGCTCCTCCTTTTCTCCCTCCCTCCTTCTTTCCCTGTCTTTGACTCCCCTTCTGTTTTCCCATACACTGTCACATCGCTCTCTCCCTCCCTCCCTCCCTCCCTCGACGTACCGAGTGGTGTTCCAATGCTTAGGCAAAACTTACAACCCCTACCCCTTGTGACTCCGTTCTGAACGTCCACTTCCAAAGCAAGGGCACTCCAGATCTAGGGGAAGAGCTAAGTGGAGAATTGGGCCACTGCCACATCTTTCCTTCCCTCCCTCTCCCCCTACATCTCCTCGTCTCCCAGCACTCACCGTGATGGTCTCGTAGGCCCCGGTGATGAGGGCGATGAAAAGCGACAGCACCATGTAGATGAAGAGCGAGATGAAGGTGTAGAGGTAGACCTGGCTGAAAACCCAAACCAGCATGCTGCTGCGCTCCACCTCCGAGAAGGTGGCAAACATGTCGTCTCCGTTGATCAGAGAGAACAGGCATTCCGACACGGTGGATAAAGAACGGAACTGGAAGAGAAAAAGGAAAGAGACGGTTAAAGAAATGGTTTAATGCTTCATTCATTTGTTCATTATCCGAACCGCTTAATCCAAACTGGGGTTGCAGCGGGGACCGGAGCCTATCCCAGGAACTTACGAGGGCATGGTGGGGAACAACCCTGGGCAGGCGCCAACCCACCACAGGGCACACACACTCTCACAATCACACTCACATTCACATCTTACGGAGCCAATCTACAGTCGCCAATTAACCTATAGTGTATGCTTTTGGACTGTGGGAGGAAACCGGTGCTCCGGGCGGAAACCCACACGAACACAGGGAGAGCACGCAAACTCCACACAGAAAGACCCTACGGCCAACCCAGGGACGGAACCCAGGACCTTCTCACTGTGAGGCGGCAGCGCTAAACCACTGCGCCACCGTGCCGCACCAGAGATTTCTGCAAGAAAATGGCAATGTGATTGCTCGAGTTTTGCAGCTGTGATGTGAAAACTGGACAAAAATGCATTGAAGTGAATGGGGAAAGAATGAAGGATGATAAAAGCAAGAAAAAGACGAGTGCGGGTCAAAACAGATTGAGATGTGTGTTCAGTGAGGTGGTCTGAGGTGGCATAAGAAGAGCGGCTTTTTAATCCCGAATCCCATGTGTTCTTAATGGGAGAAAACGAATGGGTTCCTATGGGGAAAAATAAACGACAGGAAAAAAGGATGAAAAAGACGAGTGCGGGTCATGACGGTTACAGGCACATGGGCCCTCGAATCACGTCAAATTTGTTGGCCAAAGCATTGGAATTTGAGCACCATGTTGGCTATGGGGAAATAACGAATGGAAAAATGGACAGAGTGATAGCATGTGTCAAAACTGTGTGTACAAGCAGCTCACAGCCCCACAGGCTGTACGTTTTAGAGTTGGAACGACGTTTCTAGGAGGAGTAGCGGTCAGAAAAGTGTGTATAAAATAACAACATGTGACTGCTCAGCGCTTTATACTTTATACATAATGACAGACATTTTTATTTCCTCATCCAATATACACTGTTATACCACACTTCATTGGTTTACCCTCAGGATGACTGTGATCATATTTTGGATTAGGTTTTAGAGAGTCTGTACGGCTGTGTTACTTTAGCATGGTAGGGTCCCAGCACGATCCAGCCGCAGAAACAGTAGCCCATGTAGATGGCAGCGGCGCAGCAGCAGAAGCGGATGACGTTGGGGAACGCAGCTCTCAGAGTCACGATCAGGATCTACACAAAAAAAAAAACCCCACACAGACACACAGCTATTTCACACTTGAGTTACACAGCTCCTCGAAAAGGTGTCTATTTGGAGATTTGGGTGAAATTGTACGTTACGTAGTATTTCTGGAAGAAGCTGAGGTAGCGTATCACTCCCACCCACACCAGCAGGGTGGAGGTGCCCATTAGAATGCCGCAGACGTCATAAGATGCCAGGTTCTACAGTAACGGAGAAGAGGAGTCAGAGTTACACAGGCAGTTAGATCGCTGCAAGTGTAGTGGTTAGTAGAGGAAGACCCCGACTTCAGATGTTCAGATGAGCCCATCGTAACTTAAAAACATCAAACACCGAAAACACAGGAAAACATATGCGCTCTAACGTCGAGACAACTGTGTACATCCCGACGCTGTTACGTTTGCCTGCCGCACTGAACTCAAAATATTTTTACAATTTTGTCGTATCGCTATCGTCATCGTCATCGTCATCGTCAGATCGAAAAATCGTGAACTGTAAATTGCTGGTCAGGAACCAAGAACTGCTGATGTCATGAAAGGTGGCTGGAATAAACAAAGCACTGCTGCATAACAAAAATGGCCTCAACGCTTGAAGCAGCATCTGAGAATACAAGACTTGCCATTGTTCTGTCACAGGTTCTTGATTCTAGACCAGAAAAGTTTTGGGGTCAATTTGGAACTGGTTTGTGCACCTGGAACCATTTTCTTTCAAGGGACAAATTTGGCATTAGTTCCAAATTGGGAACCGGCTCCGGAACGGCACCAGCACAAGCGCAGTGGAAAATAGTTATTGGTTTTTGTCTGGCAAAGACCTGGCGATATCAGGGTTAAACAAAGGTTTTACCATCTGGTGTGAACCGAAAGACGGGCATTCCGGCCTGGTACCAAATACTGGACATCATCACAGGACACCATCATATTCTATGCTACTGTTTTGGCAACACATGAAGAAGCAAGAGCAGATTACGCTGATGACTTTGGCCCAATCCCATTTCTCCTCCCTTAGCCCTACCACTCGATTTCGAGGGCCCTCCCTTTCGAAGTTGACTTCACAGATCGTGGCCACAAGGGGTAGGGCTTGAAATCTTTACCTAGGAATCGGGACACCACTCGCAAAAGTGTCGTAGCCAAAAAACTACATAAAAAGGACTTTGAACGCTCTCTCTGAATAATACGTGCTTATTTTTTCGACGGTTTTGTGAAACTCACCCCGCTCGGTTCTTTTTCTATAAATACTACAGAGATACTGCTCTGTCTCTACGCACGGAATTAGCGATTTTCAGAAAATTGTTTTTGAAAAATTCAACCTCATACTCCGTTTCACTTACATTAAACTAAGATATTCCGCTAAAATTAGATTTTTTTGCAAGCGTATTTATAAAGATGTACTTACATTTATGAACTTCTTTCCCCACACTGCTAGCCATCTTTTCTTTTCTTGATTGTGTGTTGCAATGCATTGTGGGAATTTTCTTTCACTCAGTTTTGAGTCAGCATCTGAAAAATCTCCGTTTCGAGGTCTATCTTGAGGGCTGAACACCACTACCCCTCGCTGCTAAAAAGAAATGGGACAACACTTCCCTACGCGGGTACGCGCAAAACGGAGGGGTAGGGCTAAGGGGTAGGGCTAAGTGGGGGTATTGGGATTGGGCCTTTCTGCGGATGTTAATGAGTGTGTAGTGAGGTCTCAAACCTTGGTCTCGATGCCAATCTTGATAAAGGAGGCGATGATGGAGAGGACGTCGCTGATGATGAGGAGTAAATACCAGCCGTTAATGAACTCCAGTCTGTCTCCCCAACACACCTGACGGCTGAGAGACTGTCTGAAGAACCGCACAAACTCCTGCAAACACAAACAGAAACCCATCCACCCGTATATAAATATAGAGCGACGCTTATGTGCAAATCCATTTCTGCCAGACAGTCATAAATAATAAATCTACACCATAATGTCTCTTTCCCTCCCTCCCTCATTCATTTTCCCAATTTCTCACACAGCCTCCGTCGTACATTTTGCAGGATGATTCCTCTGAGTATGGACCGTCCACAAAGCGCCAAAGACAGGCCGCACACTAACGCCACGAACACGTCAAACGCCACACGCGCGTAGTTTTCCTCTGAAAAACAGAGGGACAGAAACAAAGAGGGAATTCGTGAATTCGTTACTACTGTGTAATTTGACCACAACTTTTCTTCAGTTTTTGACCAATCATTGTCATTTCCTCCAAAACGTTGAGCCATACGTCAGCGAACTCACTTCCTTGTTACGTTTAGAAGAAGCAGGAAACGTGTGAGAAAAAAGGCCTCACGTTTACCTACAAAAATAACTAAATGGTTAATAAAAATAATAGTGGTTCAGTTTCCTTCATTTTAATTGTTATAGAATCATTATAAAGGGGGACAAAATTGCACATTATTCCACAACTTGATGCCTAAAAAGACTGCAACTTTCATCGCAATTTTTTTTAAAGAAAAGCTGCCGCAAAATCAGCCATTTTTGGCCACCGGACTGAGGACTGAGGAGGGACTGAAAATACTACGATTACATGGGACGGTTTAGGACAGTCGGTAGCGTCTTCATAGGGTTGACGGCTCAACTCCGGACCGGTAAAGGTACCACTGAGGTACTGATGAGCAAGGTACCGTCCCCAAGCACTGCTGCCCATGTTAGCTGCCCACTGCTCCTTCACAGATGGGTCAAACGCAGAGCTCACATGTGGTGCACTGTGTGCTGTGTTCACAATGACAAATAATCACTCTCCCACACTCTTTAATATCTTACCGTGACCAGACACATTAGGGTCCCTGCATTCCCGAATAAGGGCGTGGTTATGTAGACTGATCTTCACTTTCCCACTGTGAGCTCGGTTATCAAAGAGGATCTGAGAACACACACACACACACACACACACACATTAATTCACTTTACATTTGGAGACGTTCCATAGACATAACGATGAATGTAGCCAAGTAATCCTAAACACTAACCCTAACCCTGGTTCAAATCCCAGACCACTGAGGTACCACCGATACCTCTTTTCCACTACACTGGTGCTGGTGCCAGGTGCCGGTTCTGGTGCTTGGCTGGTGCTGAACTGAGAACTAGCCGAGAACCGGCCTGCATTTACACTGACCAGGGAGCTCAGCGGGAGCCGCATGATAATACGTCACAGGTCACTAAACGAACGGCTGTTCGTACGAAGCCTGCAACTTTTAGTTCTTCCCTTATTTCTTCATATGCCTTCTAATTTTTTGTGCACTTTCCAATTTCTGCTGAATCTGGACGTCCATATTGCTAAAAGAGCTTTCATTTCTTCCGCGCTCCACGTTACCGGACTTGGCTCTCCGCCATTTTCTCTTCTAATGCCACCTATCACTCCGCCCACCTCTCGTGGCGTCACAGGTTCTCGCTGCTAGACCAGCAAAGTTTAGGGGCCGGTTCGGAGCGGGTTTTAGGGCACCGGCACCGGCACCAATTTCTATTCTGTAGAAAAGTGCAGCACTGGTTCCAAAATTGGGAACCGGCACGGGAACCAGAGCAGTGGAAAAGGGGCTTGAGGTACTCGTGAGCAAGGTACCGTCCCCAAGCACTGCTGCCCATGTTTGCTGCCCACTGCTCCTTCACAGAGGGCTCAAATGCAGAGGTCACATTTGGTTGTGACCACCGTGTGCTCAGCTGTGTTCACAATGACGATCTCTCACTTTCATTTCAAAACAAGAGATATCATTAGCAAATCCCAAAACATCATTTTGGTGTGTTCTCAGTCTGCAGGTGTAAACTATGAAATTCGACCCCAAAATAAGTCTAGGTCAGAAACAGACACAGAAACGGGGGATGGTAACCCCCTCACGGAGCCAGCCAGCAGGTGCAGATACTATATACACTCACATACAGTCATACGTAAGTTGAGGAAGCTCTCCGTGGAGATATAAAAGAGCTTTAGGTCCTACAGGTGTCAAACTGAACACAGAGCCGAAAGCCACAGACACAGGATTAAGCCGGAATACACACGAAAAAACAAAAAATAGGGGCACGTGCCCACCTAGCGCTGAGAGTGGTCAAAACCTCACTTCCAGAGCGCTTTCTCAGCACTTCTGTCAGCGCTTGTTGTTGCAAAGCGTCATCGGGCACTTCCGCGTTCGTTCCTATTTCACGTAAACATTGTAACGTGTTCCTTTGAGATCGGTAGTTCAGCCGAGAAGATTATCTTTAAAATGGAGAGAAATCACATCTCGGCGTTAGCGGCAGCGCTTCAACTAGTCATTTTCTCCAGCTGCTCCACCTATTGTTGTTAGTGAGTCCTTGACTGTGTATGTCCCTCCCCTTTCTCAATTTTGATTGGCTAGCAAGAGAGAAGTGACACCGACGAGCCCAGCACTGTTGTAAAAGTTGAACGGATTTCGACTTGAAGCGCTGCGGTAAAAAAACGTGTCCACGTGCATTTTTTTCCCACTGAAGGTGCTTAGCGCGCTGAACGTTGAAGCTCATAGAATTCATATTAAAAGTAGACGCTCTCAGCACAAAAAACGTGTGTGGTGGACACGGGCACTAACATTCCAGTTAACTGAGTAAAGCAGAGTTGAGGAAGACACCAAACTAGGGGTCGACCGATATGTTTTTCCAGGAGTTGAACCATAAACAATATTTTGAACCCGTATATGTCTGTTAAAAGTGGCTGGTGTATTTTTTACGTGTCTGTACTGTTTGCATTTTTACAGTTTTCTTTATGAGCTGCTGTAGCTGTACGTAATTCTCTTAGAGGTGTGCTGGAGCTAACGTTAGAAAATAAACAATAATAAAAGGGTCTTACAGTGACGGAGAAGGTGTAGCAGTCGGGAATCTCGTTGTGGATGATGGACTGAATATTTATAGCCTTCAGCTTGAACTCGATGGTCACGTTTATCAGCCTACGGCAAGAGGAAGAGAAAGAGGAAAAGAGAAAGAGATGCACCTGGTGTTAATGGTATATTTATACAGTACTGTGCAAATGTTTTAGGCAGGTGTGAAAAAATGCTGTAAACAAAGAATGCTTTCAGAAATATAAATAATGATTGTTTATTTTTATCAATTTACAAAATGCAAAGTGAGCGAACAAAAGAAAAATCAAATCAAATCAATATTTGGTGTTACTACCTTTTGCCTTCAAACCAGCATCAATTCTTAGTACTGCACAAAGTCAGGGATTTTGTAGGATTATAGTCATTATATTATTTTGTAGGATTATAGGATTATAGATCTGTAGTTAGTTCTCCAAGATGTTTGGAACAAGCTACTTCAGCCAGTTCCTTCAAAACTGTGTGCAAGTGAACCTAGAAGAACGAGATGCTGTTTTTTGAAGGCAAGGTAATATACACCAAATATTGATTTGATTTAGATTTCTTTTGTCTATTCACACTGCATTTTGTTGATTGATGAACATAAATGATTAACACTTCCATTTTTGAAAGTATTCTTTGTTTACAGCATTTTTTCACACCTGCCTAAAACTTTTGCACAGTACTGTATTACACTAATAATTCACACTGATGAAACTGTGTGTGTGTGTGTCTCTTCTGCAGATCTAACTGTGGCAATATAAAATACACAGCATTTACACACACTGTACAGAATGAAGACAAATCCTTTTCTTTCTTCACTTCAATGCATTTTTTCCACTGGGCTCCAGGTTTCATGCCACAGCTACAAACATTCAGCAATCACATTGACATTTTCTTGAGGAAATGCAGCTCTAGTTAGTTCTTAAAAATCCGGCCATAAATTATCTCTTTTCACAGAGATTCTGACACTGACCAACATTTTCATATCTGAGATATGTTCTTAGGTAAAGACAGAATGCAGAAACGGTGAAGAGCATTCTTATACTAATTTTATTGCATGTGTGGCTTTTCTTCAATTCTACCACTGTATAATAAACTATTTAAATCTCTTAATGCTACTTTTGCCAGTATGGGTGTTGGAAATATTGGTGTGGTCCATTGCTCTGTGTCTGGATCTCTACATCTACTGGTTACCTTGCAGGAAGGTGAAAGACTCCAACCCATGTACTTGTGGAACTGGATTGTGAAGTTCTTGCAGTCCTCTGGAGGTGAGCGCTGAGGGGTCTTCAGGGGATTCAATTCAATACACTCTAAACAACACAAAACATGAATTGATACATATGTGACCCTCCACGGCAAAACCAGTCGCTTGTCGCAAATTTTAAAAAATTGAGTTACTATGTTTTCATGAAAGGGCATAAATCAAGCTTCAAAACGATACCTATATGGAATGAATCGGACGACATATGACTGAGATATCAACATTCAAAGGAGTCGGGTTTTCCTGTCACGCCAAGTGAGAAACGGAGAAATCTGCTCTTGAAGGACTATCGCCAGAGCATCACAGACGCTTGGTGCGGTCATGCTACGCTTATTGTAGCCTATGCTACGCTCACAGCCACACGGATAGTCTACCTGCGTTAGGTTAACTGAACTCGGGAGATGAAGATGGATTCCGGAGAAATATCTTCACGCTAGTCAACCAGTGGATTTATCGTAATACCGAAGTAGAGCGTCAAACACAAACTTAACATTCTGCTGAATTGAATTCCCCACCCTCAAGAAAGTCACGTTTTTAGATGGAAAGGGTAAGTTTTTTTCAGACAGTATAGACCTTCCACTGTTTCAAAACACTAAAAACAAAAAATCCAAAATTTTACCCCACGCAACATAAACGCTCGTTTTTCTCGGAAACCTCTGTTGTGACAAGCGACTGGTTTTGCCGTGGAGGGTCACATATGAGTTCATAAAGCTCTCTGAATAACGGCTCGACCGATATGGTTTTTTAGAGCTGATACTGATTATCATTACCGAAGGAGACCAATAACCAAAATTTTGAACGGATATACGTCTGAAGTAAAAATGAAAACTGATGTCAGAATTTAATGTTTAATTCTGAGAACAATGTTAAAACAAAAGGCGAAGGGGCTCCCCGCTTCTGTGTCAGAACTCCCTCAGCCTTCATAGCCTAAACTCCTGACGTCTGACGACCATTCAGACAAAGAGACGTGGCTGCATCAGAGCCGAAGAACCACATTATTAAATTCATTTATTTATCTATCAGCACATCGGGCAGTTGGTGGCGTAACGGTAGGGTGTTCGCCCCGCGATCGGAAGGTCGCAGGTTCAAATGCAGGACCGTTAAAGTTACCACTGAGGTACCCATGAGCAAGGTACTGTCCCCAAACCTCTCCAGGTGCTGCCCACTGCTCCTTCACGGATGGGTCAAATGCAGGTCACATTTGGTTGTGGTGTACTGCAATGTGCCGTGGTGTGTTCACAATGACAAATAATCACTCACTTTGGTGACGATAATCGGCCCACCTCTACTCTGGTTGTTAACAACCAGTAATTAATTACTTTGTGTAATTTTATACAAAATATATAAAAAGTAGTGGTGGGCATAGATTAATTTTTTAAAATCTAGAATAATCTCACTGTAATCTTGGAATTCATCTAGATTAATCTAGATTAAAATGGCTCATTTGAATTCTGCCGAAGGCATTCAGAATATGTGTGCTACCCAAATAATGACTAAAAGTAAGTCTTTGAGAACGGGTTTCTCAAGCCAGGTGGCGCATTAGACCAGGGGCTCATCTCCTGTTTCCAAAATGCATCACAAACTGCTTGAGAAAGCTGTTCTACTATGATAATTGGTGATGAAAATAAATTATGTTCAATAAGATGTACTTGTGTTTACTAACTGTTTATTCAGTTAAACATTTCACAGTAGGCATACACACAGGTTCGAAGACTCGTTCTCGCCCCCTACAGTGTAATTCGGCTAGGTATACATCCACGCTAAAATATCAAGGTGAAAGTCATCATATCTTGCGTAGTGTAGACCCAGCTCCCAACACAACTTTGTGAATAGATTAACGATGATATTTTTTTATCACCCGATAAGAGTCTCACGTTAACGCAGCACGTTAACGCCAATAACGGCCCACCACTAATAAAAAGCCTTTAAAAAGTTCCCCAAAAAGTCTGTCTATGATGTGTGATGTTTTAATATTGCTGAGTCATTCTCAAGTTTGTTCTTATAATGATCAATCCACATCCTTATAAACGGAAAGCATTTGCCAGTTCCCAATTAGTACTGACCCCTAGTGGAAAGGAGTAAACACTACAGATTACGACGCACAGTGCAGAAATAAGTACATGTAATTTACAGCAGGTAAATGCAAACTGATAAACAGACCGAATATACGCATCTGCCTCGTGTCACGTGACTTTTGTCTGCTGTTTGCGTCCGGGTCCAGAAGCAGCGCTGCGTACCTTTGACTACGTGGGGGTCGATGTTAAAGGTGTCGTTGATCGGATCGATGCTGCCCTTCTTGAAGTAGTGCTGGCACAGCGAGAGGGCGCTGCCGTTTACCCCCGCGTCCAACACGTAGGCATACCTGCTCACCGAGTTCTGCGACAGAGCCAAATACTGACAGACAGAAAGAGTGAGAGACAAACAAAAAGGAAAGAGAGAGAGAAAGTGAAACTGATCGTTATCACAAACAGGACGCGGATTAAGCGGCACTGTGGTTATTTCTAGGTTTAGTTTTCGCCCTCATCGTTCACTGACGAGGTTTGTACTGTAAATCAACTGTTTTCTCATGAGAGTGCATATCTTTCTTATTTTAAAATAAAAAAACACCAGTGTGATTGCTCAAGTTTTGAAGCTCTGACATGAAAACTGGCAGTGTAGAAAGACTTTAATTAAAATGCATTGAAGTGAATGAAGAAAGAACGAGGGATGATAAAAGCAAGAGAAAGACGAGTGAATCCGACCGAGGTGCGTGTTCAGTGAGGGGGCGTGAGGCGGCATAAGAACCGTGCTGACTGTTGTGTGAAAACAGGTGAAGGAAAGCTTTCGAATCTCTAATCCCATGTATTCTTAATAGGAGCAGACAAACGGGTTCCTACGATAAAGATAAACGACAGAGAAAATATGAAAAAGACAAGTGCAGATCATGACGGTTACAGATATGCAGAGACGCCTCAAATCACGTCACATTTGCTGGCTTTGTGAAGAACGTTAGCCAATGGGGAAAAAACAGGCGAAACAATGGACAAAACTCACGAACGAGTGCATAAATCAAAAACGAGTATACACGCAGCCCGCACTGCAACGCGCCACACGTTTTAGAGTTGGAATGAGGTTTCTAGCACAAGAACTGTAGGAGGCGTAGCGGTCATAAAAATCGGATAACGACATGTGATACTCACCCATCTCTACGTCATACATATTTTAACATCCCTCATCGAGCGCGCAAGACACTTTATATTGAACTAGAGGTGTATTTTTATAAAAAGAGAATATTCTTCCTCATGTAAATGATTCAAATAATATTTTAGTTGCTTTTTTCTGATTTGATTATGAATGAAAGTGATTGTGTTAAATCAGTCTATGATATTGTTTCAAATCAATCACAGCCTCTTGATCTGAACAAAACTGCATTGTGGCAGACTTTATTCTATCAGCAGACATCACCAAATCCACATGACATCGTATCATGATGAAACGTGTGATTTACGCCCCTAACAGCAGCACAGGTGCAGATTACCTGCTTGACTGCGTAGCAAATGTGTTCCTTCACATCGCTCTGAGTGTGAACAGCCAGAGAGTCGGCGTCGTCCTGGTAGTCTTGCAGGAACAGATGCCTGAAGGTGTCGGTGTTCTCATCTTTAAACATCACCACCATTTGGTTGCTCAAACCAAACATTATCAGCTAGCAGAGAGAAGGAGGGAGCGAGAGAGAACTGGTCAGAGAAAAAGAGATGAAAAGGAGGAGCATTTTACAATTCACACAAGGGTTTCACCCACAGAAGTGTGGTTCTGAGACTTCCTCAAATCGAAGTAAAACAAATCAGTTTTGTAACTGTGCTTTCGTAACTGCGCTAGACGTTACACTGAAATTTGAAATTGCTGTCCGTTTTCCAAATTTACATTTACAGGGTTAAAGCTGACGCTCTCCTCCACAGCGACTTCCATTTCCTAACTACAGTCTCGTTGGAGCAACTTAGGGTTAAGGGCACTGCTCAGGAACCTGACGGTGGTAGCGCCGGCAAGGAATTCGCTCTGGATACGAGCGTCTCCTCAGTGCGTTAAACGTAAATCTAACAGGCAGACAAGAAGTCATAACACTGCATGAAGAATTCCCACGGTTCTACCTGCGCCGTTACTATGAAGATCTTAATCAGCTGCAGGATCAGCTTGTACGGTTTGCGGCCCTTAGCGTGGTACTTGTCACACGGACTCATAAAGAAGTATTTCAACTTCCTGCGCAGATCTTCCTCTGCTTCCTCCATCCCTTGCCGAGACGTCTGCCCGCCGATGTCCAGCGTGGGTCGTCCGGCGTGATGATCCTCGCCGAGATTGCTAGCGCTATGGTCGGGCATTGAGGTCAACAAGTTCTCCTTCTCTGCAACAGGATTTAGAGAGAATGCTTAGAAATGAATGTACCGACACATAAACTCATTAAAGAAAAGGCAAAAATAGATAGACGTGTGCCTGATGTTCGTGTTCAGTAGTGGACCCCAATAATCTTCAACTTTTCACAATTTTTGTAAGTAGCACATAATATTATTGGGTCACATTTAAATTTGTTTTTAAGTAACTTAAATAGTAGCTAATTTCAAGAAAACGCTGGTGAATGCAGAACCTTTTAAGAATATATTTTTCTTATAAATGTTTGGTGAATAAGGCACATTGTTGTCCATTACAGGCAAGACAAAGTACTTTATGTTTTAATAGAAAAAGTGAAAAATGAGGTACGCCGATTGATTTGATGTGAAAACACAGATGTACGTACTGTTCCTTAGTACTACATACACACAAGATAGTCTAAATGAAAGTGGTAGCTAAAGACTTTTGAACAGAAAAGTATAACTATCTAATTGGTAGGAACAATTTTGCTATTTGTCATTGATCATAACGCAAAAAAGGATATAAATATGGCTCAGAGGTTAAAGGCCAATAGCACCAACATAATCAGATCAAACATCTAACACACATTTCACTACACAAATTGTTCAGTTACAACACAAACCAGTAAAGACTTGTATTTCTTCAATCCCTGTGCTTTACAGAAAGAAATGAGAATGTGGTGCTACGTGGCGAGTCAAGACAGATTTTAATCTTTTCCTCTATGATCATGTGCTGCTTACTACAGGTTTTTTGGGCAGGTGAACCTTAAACCAGTTTCCCAAGACGGTCTGGTAAAAACAGATCTGCCAAACAAAACACCACAATGTTGCCTAATTACCTAGAACTGAATGTATTATTATTTGGTTTTTTTTTTAACCATTGATGTTTTTAATATATAGTATATAATTTCAGGACCAAAAGTGTAGGTGAATTCTGCATGGAACTATATTGCACAGTCTCTCTTTCTATCTCTAGTTTAAAGTTTTTACATTTTATAGTCTATGTATATATATATTTTTTTTCTTACTCTATATGCCTTATTTGTTCTTACTGTAGAAACTGGAGCCACGTCGTCTCACCTCTCTATGTATGTGTATAGATGATAACTGACTTTGAAATACACACACAAATATATATATTTATTTAGATATAATTTTACATTTCGTTGATATTATTTTACATCATTACATTTATATTAACATTTCTATTCACAGTGTTAGCAATGTTAAGTAAAGCCTGATGTCTAATATATAAAAGTCCAAACACACACAGACACACACACACACACACACACACACACACACACACACACACACACACACACAGACACACACACACACACACATTGACAGATCGGATTTAACACCGACCAGATTACAGACCTGATCGCTTCCACTGCGTCTTTATTATAGGCGCTATTTATAAGGACGGCTCGCGCATGTCAGGTGCAGCTGCATTTATTTGATTAATTAACTGATTATTAATAATCTTACAACGACACTAACGTAAGTGCAAGCCCGTGGAAGGCTGGACTCAAATCTAGTTTCTTGTCGTGAGGTAACAACAAACCCCGCTGTATTTCTTTCATCATCTCCTCTCGCCGTCCGCGAAACGCGTGAATGTTCAACTCGCACCTGCGTCCTCTTCTCTGCGCGCCATAGCGACTCCCGCGGCGGTAAATCCGGCTCCAGAAGCGTGGATTACACCGAGATGAATAATCCGAGAGTGCGGCGGAATTAGGAAAGAGCTGCTAACTGTGTCTCCAGCAGCGCTGCAGTAACACCGGAGGTGGCATAACAGGTTTCAGCGAGAAAAACATCCTCCATTCTGACACCACCACCACCAGCACTTCCGGTCTGGAACACGTGACCGCGTCGCGTGACCACAGCGTCCAATCACATCGACTGATGGAGCATCGTTTTAAAAAAATGGAAAAATGGAGGCAAGGAAATTTACACAGAAAAACTAGACAAAAATCTTAACAAGGGAGAATTATGCAGCTTGACATTTAGACAGAAAAGGAGCTTTTATATCATTTTATAAATGTATATTCTGTATGATTTGGACTTCACCAGATATCTGTCAAGTACATTAAACACCAGAAAGTGAAATTAACAGAGGTGGACAGTAACTAAGTACATTTACTTAAGTACTGTACTTAAGTAGAGATTCTGAGTATCTGTACTTAATACTTGAGTGGTATTTTTCTTGGAAACTTACGACTTTCACTTCACTACATTTGAAAGACAAATACTGTACTTTTTACTTCACTACATTTCTATCAAGGTTCTCGTTACTTGTTTCTTTCAAATCTGTGGATAAAGTGGATGTTATTCCCCCTTTTCTAAAACGTGATTGGTTGTTTGGCAGGTGACAGTCTATCAGTAATCAGTAGGGTTACGTCACACCTGTAGACTGGAAGTTCAGACAGTTCTGCTGTTTTCTGTCTTGATTAAAACATTGTTGCTGTTGGAAAGTCAAGAAGCTAGAGGTGTAGAGCTGGGTTTTAAGCAGGTCGGAATGTTCATTTGATGTTCTGAGCTGCATTTACAGCTGTCCTCCTGATTAAGTTGGGGTTGTGTTTCATTCTCTAACATTCCACCAGTTCCTCATTCTACAGCATCTACAAGCTAGTCAGAGCCATTAGGTATTGTAGGTGTTGTGGCAATAATGCAACAATGTGGTGAAAGATGATGTACTTTTAATACTTAAGTATTTTTTAAAACAAGTACTTCAGTACTTTAACTTAAGTAAAAATTTGACTGTACGACTTTCACTTGTATTGGAGTAACATTTGACTAATGGTATCTGTGCTTTCACTTAAGTAATGAAGTTAACTACTTTGTCCACCTCTGGAAATTAAGTAATTATTTGTCATTGGGAACACACCACAGCACAGGGTGCACCACAACCAGATGTGACCACTGCATTTGACCCATTCATGAAGGAGCAGTGGGCAGCTGATGTGGGCAGCACCCGGAGTACCTCAGTGGTACCTTTACTGGTCCAGGATTCAAACCTGCAACCTTATATTATGCAACCAACTGTGAAAATGACTGAAAGTCTGGCTCTTTGGAAATGCAAAATGATGCAAAAGTCAGAGTTGTGTTTTTATGTTTTACTTCTAGCCGAAAACTGTCTTGCTAGTTGCTTTTTTGCCCAGTCCAATCGTTTTAACAGAGGATTACAACTCAGTTTACATGTTAAACCTTTTAATTGGCATCACTCCACATTACATTTGCAGTCACTGCAAATTCCAAGATCACAAGATAGGTCTAGAGATTGACCAGTATGTTGCCTTTAGACTTTGGAATCCTTTCCTTATTAATGCTTCATCACCTTCCCATTTAAAGATTTACTCTTGCTTTCTATTGCAGATAATTGAACAACTGTTTTACTTTCAAAATACTTTTTCAACTGTTTAAGGCTCATTTTTCTAATGATCATGATTGTTCAGCCCCTGTCGTGCAAAATGGCCCTATGAATATTATATTCAAACTTAGTATAAAGTACCTCATCACAACTAAGTGTTACAATAGACCTAATGTAAACATCTAGGGCAATAGTGGCCTTCTGACTTATACCATATGACTACGTAACCAATAGCTTTGGCTATACTTCACATACTTTCATTACATGCATCCAACTTTAAGGTCATTTTTATTACGCATTTATAATAAACTGAAAATGAAACATTCACCACAGAACTGGGTCAGTTTTTACCCACGATTATGCAAACCAGTCACCTGTTTGATAAGCTTTTATGCAGTTCTGAACTTTGCTTTATTGCTGACTGTTCTTATAAGTTCTTATTGTAAATACTGGAGCAGGGACAGTTATCTGAATGTGTACATGTCACACTTCATTTAAATGCAAGTTTGAAACTAAGAGCAAGTAAGAGCAACTGAAACTGTTTTATTTCATAGACTGTATAGAATTTTTCGTATTAAAAAATGTTACTGACCTCATGCAGATTCAGTATAGAAGACAACTCCAAGACCATAATTGTAGGCTGAGTATCGCATTCTTAATTGTCTCTCTTTCTACTTCTAGTTTGAAGTTTATGTTTTATATTCCACTTCTAGTTTAAAGTGTATATGTTATATTCCATTTATATATTGCTTATTCTATGTGCCTTATTTGTTCTTGGTTAAAACTGGAGCCACATCATCTCGTCTCTCTGTATACTTTATAGCAGAGATGACAAAGTATACTTTGACTTTGATCATTGGGTCCCTGAGCAAGACCCTTAACCCCCAAGTTGTTCCAGGAAGACTGGCCCTGAACTTAGGACCTGAAAACTGCTTTGGATAGGAGTATCTGCTAAATGCTGTAAATTCATCACAGCAAAGGCAAAAAGCAGCTATAACTGCTTCCACAAATGTTTATTATGAGTGATATCAGACATTTGGAACAGACAACACTCTTAGAAGCTGAAACAGGCAACAAGTCTTTGTCTCTTGGTCAAACGAAGTTTTCTTCCTATAGGACAGGCTTGACTTGATTTGGCTTAAAAGCAAAGCCATTTCTTGTAGACTTGTACCAGCAGCATGTCAGCACAAAAAAAAAGATTGAAACATTGGACCATAACATGCAGAACAGGACTTTACTGGCTATTGAAGAGAAAAACAGATTTCAAGTGTGATCGACGGCCATCTTGCAAAAACCAGTCTTGTCAAATACATAACACTGAAATAACACTGGATCCTACTTATCTGGCACAAGCTTAGAACCGTCATCAGTCCAAGCAATACTTTGCCACCAAAGACGGCCAAGCAGCTTCATGTAATATACAGTATGTGGTCTCTGGTTATTTTTTTAAGCCGCTATCTGGCGTCGAGCTGCTTATCACGGGCGATGACAGCCTCGTCAAACTTGATCATGAGTGTGGTGCCCTTGTGCCAGTGCGCAGTGACTCTGGCCGGGAAGCCGCTGTGGGTGAGCAGGGCCTCCACGATGCCGGCGGTGAAGCTGGCGCAGTTCAGCGTGCTGTTCTCTTTGGGAACTGAGATGAAGGCGTTGACCAGCGGCTCCTTCTCAATGATGTAGTACGTCTTGTCGTCGTCGTTGGCCTGCTCCAGCTTGTCCGCCTCTTTACCGAACAAAGACTTCCAAACGGACACCTGCAATGTGGACGCATAGGTAAAGTTGGAAGAATGCAGTAGGAACGAGAATCGGGATTAAGTTTATTGCCAAGTATGTTTTTGTGTTTTAAGAAAACAGAAGGTTCAGTATGTGTCAAAACAGATTAAAATCACATTCATGAAAAACACTACTTGGATGACATCTTTACATATTCCCTCATTTTTCAAATCACCTGGTCTTGGTGCTTTGCTTATTAAATAAAAATATTTTTACATAAAAACATTGACACATGTTTTTGTTTACGCATTTAAACAACTAATTAAGTTGGTGTTCCAGAGATTAGGTCTGGGCGATATATCAAGTGCCACAATACGAACGATATTTTTTCAATGCGTCGTTTGAAAAGAACTTTCGTCAAGATCTAGACAGAAATATCAAATCAAATGAAAATTTATTTATAAAGCACAATCAAAAAAATACACCATAGTGTCGTACAAATGTGCTGTACAAGAAAATTAAGGAAAATAACTACAGTAAACCAAAATGATACATAAAGAAATACATAAGTCGTGATTCTGAGAAAACAAATTTTCGAGATAGTCTGTGCTTTTAGACGGTACTTATGATTTAAAGCAGCTTAAGTACAGCCAAACTACTGCTTTAATATAAAAGTTAGCTACACCACAAGCTACAGAGAAAAACTCTGCTGTACTGAGCTGAAGAAGCCTGAGAACTTGTAATTCGTTTCTTCCACCCCCGATTTCCGATTAACTGCCCAGCCCAAATCTCAAGTAGGGCTGACAATTCAAACTTCAAACTGATACATACAGTACCTTAATGAAGAGGAGCATGTTGAGCACTTTGGTCTCTCTTTTTCCGTTCTTCTCCCGCAGCAGCAGCACGTCCAGCAGACTCGCCCCGACGCTGCGGCCCAGAGCGGCCAGTCGCGCCTGCAGCTCGGACACCGAGTAGACGCGGCTCTGGCTGTACTGCACCACCTCGGAGAAAAGCAGCGCGAAGGCGCCCAGGCTCACCTCGCTCCTGGGCCGGGACAGGGGTCGCTCCAGCACGGAGGACTTGGCTTTCGAGAAGCGCACCTCCATGTCTGAGCCCGGCCTAGAGAAAGAGCAGCAAGCGGCCGACAAGTTTGGGAACGACGAGTTCGTCTTATCTGCTGGAACACCTCGGAGAGGCGATAGGGGGCGTAAGCGAGCGAGTTTGAAATGAATGGAAGTGAATGGGGGGAAAGAGGATAAGTGTCTAAAAATAGTCTATATACAGATGTATTAATTTTTTATTAACGAGGCTGAGATTTTCGACGGCGTAGTAGAGCTTTAAGTCACACATTTACGGGGAACAAATCGTCATAACTTACTTTACGATATGCATTTTTGCAATACTGCATTTACGCAATGCTGTTACTGGTCTCGCTCGCGCACGACCTCTAGGTGTAATTGCAACCGAATATAAACTCATCTTTGCATAGTGGCACATCTTGCCATAGACGTATTCGGTCGTAACTGTCAATAACGAGGTGAAACGTGGTGTTAAACTGGGGTGCGTTTCCCAAAAGCATAGTTACTAACTACGTTAGCAACCAACATAGTGTACGTTAGCAACTATACTTTTGGGAAACGCACCCCTGGATGAAAGTGCTTAAATTGTCAAATATTTATTAATAACCATTGCCAGAGTTATCAGCAATTTTGACTTGCGTAACTATTCTCGAATTTGGACAATAAACAAAACAACTCACTTCCGTTAACTTTCTCAGTGTTTCTTCTCTTAAGTGTGTTTAAATGATGACGTTTGGCACAGCGCCATCTGGAGGACATTAATGGTATTTGGATGAACGCCTTGTGGATGTTTTATAACCTGTGTGTTTACCTCTAAAAGACTAAAGAATCTCAGTAATTTGCTGATAGGTTTAATTAAATGGAAAGCTATAATTTGCAGGGCTGTGGCTCTTCTTTTACGCTTTACTTACTTTAATTTTTGCACACGATTTAGTAAGATGAAATCTTTTAAGACGTTAGAAACAACGCCATCCTCTGGTAAATCGTGTATAATGTCACATGCAACCATTGTTTTAGGTTTTCATCAAATTGTTGCTTTTATTCAGCTCTGCTTTCACATTTGCTTTCGTTCCTTGATCAGAAATTGCATTCATTATAAAGGTAGTAGTTTAGAAATCCGGTAATGGCCAAAACAATTATCATAAGTCATAAGCTGTTATTACACATTTGTAATACTATGCGTTTTTAGTTAAGTGTTATCTTCCCAGATCACAGCCACGTGCATATCCTCTACTTTGTAGGAACGCTATAAAGAAATAACACAATTATTTTAATCAGAGGGACTGGCAGAATAGATCAAAGCAACACCTATATACTATATCCATATATACTGCAGGCATTTAAATGAAAAGGTTTAAATACATATTTGTTTTCATCTTTAGCTTTTTAATGAGGTCATAAAGAAACTCTGCTCAATTAGTTTTTGGCTGCATTGTTGCTCTTTTAACATTTTCATACTTCAAAACTGCCTGAATAATATAAAGAAAAATGCTAGAAAGGCCACAAAAATATGGCAGGATTTAAAAAATATAATGTTATCAAAATATTAGTGTTAGTTATTGTTACATTGTTTTTAGTGTGAGGCAATCAACTATGTTACTAACTATCCACCATGTTACTAAATTAATAGAAAAATACGTATTTGCATATACAATGATTAAATGTCCTACTGAACAGGGATTTCTATGACCACAGATAGAAAAGATTTTCTTGTTGCGTTCCAGTTTTGGAATACTTTAAGTAAATTGATTTCATCGTTTATTTTTGTCCTTTTACTCATTATGCAGTTACAACAAAAACAATGTTGGGCATAGTTTTTATGATTTTGATTCTGGTTCTGGTCAATATATTAGTGGAAGCTGGGTTTGCGTGTTGAGACCGTTTCTATTTTGTCGTCACTTAATATTTGAGAACTTCACAACATCAACACAGGCGGAGAATTTTAATGAATGCAGAACAGTTTTTTCCCTCTCGCATTGTGTATTTTTTCCCTCGTTCCGAAACTCCCGCCTCTGAGTTGCACGGAAACGACTCCGCCTTGTTTCCCGCGAGCTGGCCGGGTGGGCGGTGCCTAAGGCGCGCTCTGTCTTCCGATTGGACGCCGGGCCTCGCTGCTTGTTTTTTTCACTTACTCCATTTCCGCCTCGTGCCATTGCGCATGCGAAGTGTGCCGCTGTCTAAGGGTAGCGTCACAAGTCGCGTACTAGCCTACTAGAAAGTACGTGAAAACCCATTGGCCCCTACTATTGCGAAGTACTTTTTAGGACGCCAAGTAAGCGGTTTGGGACGCGGCTTTAAACCCCATTGAGTGATATTTAAAATGGCCACCACGGATGCTCGAGTCTCTTAAATTTTCACCGAGGCGAAGAATAACTGATTTTTAAAGGCGCCAAGGAGTCGAAAAGTAGACAAATATCCGAGGCGTAAAGTTTTTTTAAAAAATAAAATAACTAGTCGTTCGGCGCTCGTGAGGCGTCGGTTAGCGGTTCGCGTTTTAGCTTTTAGCCCCGATGCTAGCTAGCCCGTCAGGCTACTAAGTTAGCCGAGCTAGCCGAGAAAAAGTCTCGGGAGTTGCGGGTGAAAGAGGAAAAATGGCCGAAAAGAGGAAAGTGCCCTTCGTCACTCTCGCCTCCTTCACCGCCACGCCGACGGCCGAGCCCAAGAAGCGACGGAGGGAGGAAGAAGGAGAAGCGGGGCATCACCATCATCATCACCCTCATCTTCATCCTCTTCCTCACACACCTCACACTGGGGCCGGAGCAGGAGCAGGAGCAGGAACCGGGGCAGGAGCCACCGCCGCCGGGCTGTTCGGGACGGGGAAGCCGGTAGTCGGTGGTGGTGGTGGCGGCGGCGGTGGTGGTGGTGGTAATGATGATGGCGACGGCGGCTCCAGGGAGGCCAAAGCCACCGTGCGACTGACCCTGAGTCTGTCCGAACCCAACGAGCACGAATCGTCCGAGTTCAACTACATCGAGCTGGTCCAGTCCAACCAGGCAAGTGTCTGATCTCGGATCAGTTTCCACGGCCGCGGTTTCCAACTTGAATAAGGGCGCTGATGTTGTGATTCTGAATTGTTTGATTATATATTTTGTCACTTTTAAAGTTTAAAGAGGGGTATAACATGTAGTCTTAATGTTTTCACTTCGTTCCTAAGTCTGCAAGCAAAATCTTTATCCAGATCAATCCATTTCCAAATAACAGAGACAGTCTCGATGAAGCAACTTGGGGTTAAAGGGTTAGAAAAGATCTCTAAAAATAAACAAAGGAAATTCCTATAAAATACACAGTCGTCCGTGTTTTAGCATGATGTGTGAAAAAGTCCTGTTGCATTGTGTGATGTGTTATAAATGTTTTTCTGAAATATGCAGTTGTGTTTGTTTTAGCATTATCTATTAAAAATTGCAGTTCCATTGTGTGATGAACAGCGTCCTAAAATGAACATTATAAACATTTCTTTAAAACTGTGTAAGTGTAGTGGGACTGTGTGATGGACAGTGTCCCGGACAGTGTGAGAGTCTGATAAGTTTGAGGAGTTGAGGTTATGTTATTAAAAAGTTAAATGCTGTGTCGGCAGGTTCTGCTTTAGAGGTCTTAAGGATTGAGGACGGACGGTACTTCAGAGTTTCCCTTTTTGCTGTAATGATTCTGATTAAGTTTGCTTTCGTAGTGTTGATCTGTGAAGCTTTCTAGAAAACGTCCCATTAGGGATGCACAATATTGGGAAAAATTGACATTGCATTTTTGTATCCAAATGACTGGAATAACTCCATTTGGAGAGCGTAACTCTATGAACTTGTTTATCTTAATCCTTGAATCTAAGGGAATGATATTCTACTGTGCAAGATATTTTTATTGCTAGTGTTCAAGTACAATCAGAAGGCATTTGGAGCAAGCCGGTAGATGCATAAAACAAGTAAAATAAAATAATAAAGATATAACAAATATCAATAGAGCCATATTGCAAAAAAGCATAAAACATAAAGAATATTATTAGTTAGTATCACAGAAACTGGACTGGTTCCTTTCTTTTTCTGTAAAACTCCAAAAAAGTAGCTTAACATGTTTATTTCAGTGAATCTTACTAGACATTGGGTCTGCAAAATGTTATATTGTCCAGTCCTAAGATTCTTGTTAAAATGTAATCAATAACATTATCCATGTATCTCAAAATTACATGATTGTGTCTAACGACTTTTAGTTGTTTCACAATGTATTGTTGATCTTTAAAAATTTCAGTGCACAAACTGATAGTAAGAAACACTGCATCATGGACATTAGTTATGATCAGTAATAAAGGCAATAGTAGTTATGTTTAGCATGATTGTATTCCATGTAGCTCAGTTTGTTCGGTGGTCTCATTTCGATTAACTCAAATTGTCTAGCATTTGCACAAAGTTATGGCTGAGTCCCAGTGCCTAAATTCTGGTATCAGAGAATTTGCTGATACTGATACCAGTCTGTTTTGTTCGTGCGTTTAGTGTTGAATCAGAAATTTGGATTACCGTCATCCCCCAAATATTGCCCTGATTTCCGCCTCGGGTTTCATACTGGTGTCTGTCACTTCATCCCATTTATTTGATCTATTTTCTAACAGGCCAGAAAAGTCCCTCAGGGCCTGACTCCTGCTCTGGACCCGACCGACCCGTTTGCAGACGAGGAACGGGAGAGACGAGAAGTGGAAGCCCTGGCCAAGAAATTTGAGAGCAAATATGTAAGTGTCTTATAAATAGGGTCTTTGATATGTGGCTATGATATGTAAATGGCATAAGGGCACAAATGCAGGGCGTTGTAAAGAGAAGACTTCTTTGTGTTCAACAGGGGACCACGAGGAAGAAGAGGAGAAGGGACAGGATGCAGGACCTCATCGATATCGGCTACGGCTACGATGAGACCGATCCCTTCATAGACAACTCTGAGGCCGTGAGTGTCCCGATTGTCGTGCCAAATTTGAGTATTAGTAAAAAAATAACAAGTAAATACAAATGCAGTTTTTTGCAAATGATTTCATTTATTAGGGAGAAAAAAGCTTATGTAAAAGAGTAATTGCCCCCTAAAGCTAATAACTGGTTGTGCCACCCTCGGGAACACAAACTGCAGTCAAGCGTTTACGATAACTGAGTGAGTCTTTCACATCATTTTGGATTTGCAGAAACATTTTATTTCCACCACATTGGAGGGTTTTCGAGCATGAACGGCCTGTTGAATGTCATGCTAAAGCATCTCAATCGGATTTAAGTCCGGACTTTGACTAGGCAACGCTAAGGCTGTGCGATATGACAAAATATATCGGATGACGAAATTAAAAAGTTTATTGTTTTTACAGCAGTATTTTTTCATGGTTTGGATGTGAGTTTGCAGTAGTCACCACAGCACTGCGTTAATGTAGGTACAGAGAATACTATGGTATTAATTTAAGCCACAGTTCGCCTTGAAGGCACCTTACAAGAGCACCATAAAAAAAGCGTCGCTTTTTACAGCCATTTTACGGTATAAAAGGTGGCGTTTGAGCACAAGTCACTAGAGCGAGTTGTTTTCAATGCATAAGAGGCATTAGACTGTTCCTCAGACTTTGTCATTACTGTAAGGCCTACGTTATGACACTGCGTTATAGTAACATAACTTTATTAGATACTTTATTACATAATTCACCTAAAGAATGTTGTTAAGATCCATGTCAGCTTTGCGTTTGAAGAGAATGTTGATGTGAGAAATGGCCAGACGTAATCCCTGATGGTGTGTGTGTGTGTGTTTTGCAGTATGACGAGCTGGTGCCTGCCTCTCTCACCACCAAACTCGGCGGCTTTTACATCAACACAGGGACGCTGCAGTTCCGCTGTGCCTCCGACTCTGAGGACGATGACTTCAGCAAGGACGGAAAACATTTCAAGGTAGTGCAGCTAACAGCTGGCCTGGTCCAAATCTTTGGTTTTAATGAAAGCCACTTACAGTAGCACGCTGGCCGCTTACCTTCTGCTCATTGTCCTTTTTGCTTTGTAGAAGCTGAAGGACGGTGAGGAAAAGAAATCCGGAAAGGAGAAGAAACCTCGAAAGAACCGAGTGCCAAAACAGGGGTGAGTGTTGTGTCAGCAGGGCACCGTGACCTTAGCTTGTAAATTTTGGCATTTGTTGGTTTTGTAGTTTGAATTGGCTTGTGGTTTTGGTGGGTTGTTTACCAGACAGACAGGTTTCTGATCTTATCACAAAACTCTCTAACCTGCCGTCCCTCTCTCAGCGTGATGGCGCTGAACCGTCCCGAGAAGAAGAAGAGGAAGAAGCTGATGAAGGACTCGCTCTCGCTGGCTGCCATGCTGCGCCGCTTCAACCGCGAGAAAGAGGAGATGAGGAAGAAAAACCCGGCCTCGGCCTCCTCTGCCGCCGCTGCTGCCGCTGCCGCCGCCGCCGCCGCCGCCTCCGCCGCCGCCTCCTCCGGCCCCAAACTCCCTCCGGGGCCCCAGGATGGGATGGTCGTCCCCGCCAGCGAGCTGGCCGAGCTGGCCAACGAGCTACTGCTGGGCCCGGCCGGCGAGAACGACATGCTGCAGGACCTGATGGGCGAGCTGGACTTCACACTGCTGGACGCAGCCGAGCCCCCCAGCCCGGGGCGGGGCGGCGAGAACGGCGGCGTCCACTCGCAGCGAGGCCCGGGAACCATGGGTGCCAGGGGGGCCAGGACGGGCCTCGTGCCCCCTCCTCCGCTGCCCGAGGGTCTGCCCGGACCACTCATCAAGCGCATCGAGGACCTGCGGGCGGTAAGACGAGTCTCGCTCTCTTTCCACACTTGGAATTCATTGAACACTCAGGCCCGGTTCACTTAAACGTGGGTTATTAAGACTAGTCTCGGACTATGTGTCGGGACTGATGGTCGCTGAAACTCAACGCAAGTCTAGGCCAGTTTCTCAGGACTGTGATTAGGCCAGCTCTTAGGTTGAGTAGCAAGTCTTCATTAGTACTGCAGTGTGGTCTAAGACTAGGCTCAATCCGTGTTCAGGAGGACAGCCCTAATGCTGAGTTTAGTTTGAATAAAGTAGTTTGTTCGCCTGTTAAAGGCATAATGCGTAAAACTGCTCTCCACTAATAGTTGTTTATTTAATTACTACTTTATACTTTTTGTTTGTTTGTTTGTTTATGTCGATAAAGGCATGTTGAGTGTGTTTACATAATCCTGTTTATCCCTTTAAAGGCACACTGCATATACTTGGCGTGTAGAAAACCTTCCAGTTCAGTTAAATCTTCCCATTTATTACAAACAAAATGTATATTTTAGCTGATAAATAACATTGTCATCAGCGTTCTACTCACAGTACAGCCGTTTACTTGATATTTATCTATTCCCGTCGCGCGTCCACAGCGCTATTGTGCCACGGCTCTCATATGGAACGCCCTCGCGGCAAAAATGTACTTCTCGCCCAGAAATGAGTCAAAAAGGAGTTATAGAGCAAAATGAGTCCAAAATGGCACAAAACTTCAGTATTTCTTCATTTTCCCTTAATCAGACAATATTTAAAATATATTCAAAATAATTAATAAAAATAAAATAATTCTAGAAAAATGCATGATTTGTAATTAAATAATTTTGTTCTATATCCAGATGGATTCCAAATGGATAAAAAAGTGTTTCCACCTGCACTAACCTCACTGTTCGTCATAACACTAAACCACAGAACGTCTAATATAATAATCATGACAACTCTGAACATCTTGTTTTGTGCAGACATCGTTTTGGGGAAGATTTAATGGTTGCTTTTGGTGCGGATGTACGTGAACGCTCACGACTCGCGTGTGGAACGCCATCCGTCGCAAAAACGCTCCAGTCAAATCTTCCCCTTTATTACAGAGAGAACTCATATTTTAGCTGATAAATTACAACGACCAGCACAACTTGATATTTCCACTGTGGGAGGTTTGTGGGAAATTTGGATCCATCCCAGAAAGAGAATATATTCAGATAAACAGGACGTCGCGTGTCGCAAAATAGCTTAAAAATATCGCGACGTTATTGGGTCATATGGCCCAGCGCTGCTGTAAGCACATATGTGACCCTCCACGGCAAAACCAGTCGCTTGTCTCAAATTTTCAAATTGAGTTATGATGTTTTTATGAAAGGGCATAAATCAAGCTTCAAAACGATACCTATATGGAACGAATGAGACGACATATGACTGAGATATCAACATTCAAAGGAGTCGGGTTTCTCCTGTCACGCCAAGTGAGAAACGCAGAAATCTGCCGTTGATGTTGACTATCGCCGTAGCACTCACAGACGCTTGGTGCGGTCGCGGCTACGTTTGCATTTACGCTAGCCTACGCTGCATTCACAGCCACACGGATAGCCTACCTGCGTTAGGTTAACTGAACTCGGGAGACGAAGATGGATTCTGGAGAAATATCTTCACGCTAGTCAACCAGTGGATTTACCGTAAATATTGAAGTAGAGCGGTCAAAACAGAAACTTTTAACATTCTGCTGGAATTGAATTCCTCACCTCAAGAAAGTCACGTTTTTAGGATGGAAAGGGTAAGTTTTTCAGCCAAATTTATTCACAACAGTACAGTATAGACCTTCCACTGTTTCAAAACACTAAAAACAAAAAATCAAAAATTTTACCCCACGCAACATAAACGCTCGTTTTTCTCGTAAACCTCTGTTGCGACAAGCGACTGGTTTCGCCATGCAGAGTCGCATATCATTTTTGATGTAATTGTTGCAGTCCATCCCTTAGCTGTCTACTGTCTGGTGTCCTTCGTAGAAAAGATGTAATATTTTAATAGCTCACATATTCTGCCGGTGTTACGTAACACTGCATAAAGTTGGTGTGAAGTCTTCAGTAGCGAGGCACGCTTCAGGCGTCATTAATCCTGCACGATGTAGAATTTACTTTTCCACGGCGACGGTGTTTGTTTTGCCTCGCGGTTGCTCTGCAGCCAGGAATCGCCCTCGCGCCTTTTCCCGGTGAGACGAGACGCAGTTCCCTGTGGGGAGTAGGCGGAATCTCTCTGGTGTCTTCTGCCTGGGCGTGAGGTATTTTTAGCTCTTTTCAGGTCTGTTTCTGTGACTAACACACGCCGGCCCTCGCTCTCGCGCTCGGGGAGTTCTGTTGGAGAAGATTTTAGTCCCTTTGACCTGTTGTGTTTGTGCAGTGGTCGGAGACCGTTTTTAGATGTTGTGCGTCAATTAAAGCTCACACCCGAGCGGCTTTTATCCTTTCAGCGTTCACTTTTGAAGTCAAGTTTACTGCATGTGCAATGGACTATAAGGTTCTTACTGATTTCCTGGAGAAATGAGCGAGCGCTGTGTGCTGAAAAAAACGGGATAAAAGGTGAAAAATTGATCCAATTGGTTCCAATTGATCAGCTCCCATCGCCCCCAACGTTATGGATTCTTCTTAACGATTCTCTCGTTTCCCAGCACAACGTTTTCACTAAGTTTTGCGTCGCGGTACGTTACGTCACACTCTCTGCGACTTGACCCTCAACCACGAGGAATCATGACGCATAAGTGATATTTTTGGTGATATAAACACGTGTGTGTTGGTTTAAGCTTGTTCATGGTTTGTGCGTTTACACGGCGTTAACCTTTTTTTAACCTGTGTGTGTGTGTGTTTGCAGGCGTCTCGGCAGTTCGACATGGAGGGTAGGAAGAAGTTCTTCACGCTGGACATGAACAACATCCTCTTAGAGTGAGTGAGAATTTTGAGAACCACAGCTTCTAAAACACCTAGGGACCTACGATATGGGAATTACTGGGCGATGCTGACACCGATAAAAGGGGATGGCAGAGTTGAGTGCGCAATGACGAGATTTTGTTTGCCAAAGTTCCACCTCCCGCAATTTGTGCAAAAGAGTTGTTCTCCCGATTCATAACAATCGTTTGGTTATTGTTCTGCTCTAAACTTAGCACTAAGGCCTCGTTCACACGGACGTCTGAACCAGGCGTTTTTTTGGCGTTCGTGAGCGCCGACCGAACGCAGACCGTTTTTCTGCTCATTGGAGCAAATCAAAGCGTTCACACGGGCGTTCAGCACGGGCGTTCGGGCCAGCCGTGCGTTCAGGTGGCGTCAAATAAACACTGCATGCAACATTTTCTTGGCGTCAAAATCCCGACCAACGCGAGGAAAACGACGCTATTGCAAACGCCAGTGAAACGCCAATTGAACGCAGCTACAAAACGCAGCAAAAACGTGCATGGCGTTCAGAGGCCGTTCATTTCAAACGTCCGTGTGGACGAGGCCTAACACTCCAATTCCGTCATTTTTTTTTTTTGAGGACTTTGGTGTTTCGGCCTCTTCATAGCTGACCGTTGACGTTTCCCCCTCTGTGTCTGTGAGTCCCGCCTCAACAGGTAACACGTACAGGGGGCTGCAGCGGCCAAAATTGATTAGAAACCATTGCTTTGCTTTGCCCACACACCGATATCAGCCAATTAGACGACGTTCCGCGTTTTACAACGGATTCCATTTTATTTGTTGAATTCCGCGTTTTCCGCATCGTGCAAATCATAGGGCCCTGCATACCGTCAAGTGCGGTAGTGTGTGCTTTGGGACACAGCCCACGTGCACGCTCGCATTCTCTAAGCGAAGCAAAGACGCAATTTACTTCAAGTTGAGCGCGTAAAGACGGGATTTTGCGCAGCGTTCCACTATGCGCTCAGAATTTTGCCACAAATTTGCACCTCGCATTTTAAGACTGGAATCGCGGGCCGTATAAAATCCTACCTCGGACTCTGGACATGACTGGCACAAGCGCCACCTTTCCAACGTGCAATAAATACGTCGTAAAACATCATCTGAAAATATCGGACAAATCTAAGTGTCCGTCCGATTCCGATATGATTCCGATGTTAACGTCGCTCCCTCTCTCTCTCCCTCTCGCTGCAGTATTGAGTTGCAGGTGCAGGAGCAGTCCCCGGAGGTGCGCTCGGCCGTCTACTCCCACCTGGAGGCCTTTGTGCCGTGCAACAAGGAGGCCTTGCTGAAGCGGCTGAAGAAGCTGAGCCTCAACGTGCAGGACGACCGGCTGAAGAGTCCGCTGCTCAAACTCAAGCTGGCCGTGTGCAGCGCCATGCCCGAGCAGATCGCACGCTACAACATGGACTGCATGGCCAAAGTGGCAAAGTAAGAGCTTCTGCTAGGGGTGTAACCACACGTCCACCTACATCGGTACAACCGTGAACACATCGTTCAGACCTCGGACGCGTAGAGATTAGAGCTGAAACGATTATTCGAATAACTCGATCACAAAAAATGGTCGAGGCAAATTTTTCTGGAATCGAAGCTTCGTTTAAGTCATTTTACTCGCTACAGCATGCGCCGCTTGTGTTTCACACAGACGCTTATTAATGACGCATAATATTTTCAGTGGCGCGATCACGGCGAGAGTAGATCCCCCTGTGTGTGAACGTATTTGTGAGGTATTGCGTGCACAAAAACAGAAGTAAATGCGTAAAAACGCATAAATGACATTTTTTGCCATGTAAACACGCACGCTGTTGCTCGCTAAAACGCTCCGTTTCCTTCAAAATGTCCCCTTTATTACGGACAAAACGCGTAATTTAGCTGATAAATAACCACAACAACCAGCGCTCCACTCATGATACAGCCATTTATTGAGATTTTCCCATCGATTTTTGGCCCCTGCCCAGGGTTGGTCCCCGCCTTGCGCCCGTAAATTCCCGGGATAGGCTCCGGTTCCCCCGTGACCCCAGTTGGGACTAAGCGCTTCGGAAAATGAATGAATATCAGCATGCGATGTTTCAGGGCTGGGCGATTAATGTAAATTACATTCAGAACCTGTGATCATCGTAATCTTGTCCAAAACAGTTGTTTCGGTCATTTTTCTTACATTTTTACAACTTAATGTTGCACTGAACTGATATGGGAGTGAGTATAAGAGCCCAGTTTGAGCCCGGTGCCCGATGCTGTTGTTGGTACCAGCGCGTCTCCTTTAGAAACGATGGATTTTGTGATGGATTTTGTGTGTGAATCCACCAGGCAGCAGCTGGAGGTGGAGGAGAGGAACGGCTCCGAGGATGACGAGGAGGAGAAGCCGGGCAAACGGGTGATGGGGCCGAGGAAGAAGTTTGTGTGGGACGACAAACTCAGGTAAAGCCCAGTAGACGTAGAGCTGGAGGCGGTCGGGGTTATATTCAGATACAAGCCGTGAAAATGAAAACGCTGAAATCCACCAACACCGATAGACACCGTAACGGACGTACTTGAGGTCTGAAGAAAGCACACACGTAGACTGGAGTAAAACAGAGCTTTTTCAGGGACGCTACTGAAGTTCTAGTGTTTCAGGAGGCCGATGATGTTTGTCTGCTGTTACAATGAGAAAAATGATGTTCACTGTTGGAGTTTGTTCAAGACTAAGCCATGCCATTTATCTATTCACTACATTCTGCTGTGACTACATTCTGAGTAGTGTGTGTGTGTGTGTGTGTGTGTGTCCCCGCAGGGCTCTGCTGTGTAACTTGGTGCGGGTAAAACTGGGTTGTTATGAGGCCGAGGGGCAGAACTCTGCCTCTCCCGAAGACTACCTCAAAACCTTTATGGAGACGGAGGTGAAACCTCTCTGGCCCAAGGGCTGGATGCAGGCCAGGTCAGAGTGTGTGTGTGTCTGTGTGTCTGTGTGTGTGTCTGTGTGTGTGTCTGTGTGTGTGTCTGTGTGTGTGTCTGTGTGTGTGTCTGTGTGTGTGTCTGTGTGTGGGTGTGTCTGTGTGTGTGTCTGTGTGTGTGTCTGTGTGTGTGTCTGTGTGTGGGTGTGTCTGTTGGTGTGTCTGTTGGTGTGTGTGTGTGTGTGGGTGTGTGTGTGTGTTGGTGTGTGATTTTGTTGGCTGTGATGCCTCTGGCTGCAGTGAAGCTGACGTGTTAAGAGTAATTTCGTGTTCGATGTTGTCGTTGTTGTCGTTTTTGTTGTTGTTGTTGTATCTTGCCGGTGACGGTGTAAGTCTCCGCTCCCCCTCCTCACCGCCTGTCGTATGCTGCTTTGCAGGATGTTGATTAAAGAGAGCCGCATGGCCCACGGACACCTCACAGGAAACACGTGAGTCCACGCACATACGTATAAACCTTCCCGTGTATGAGGCGACATCTTTATCACGTCTGAATCGTGCCGTGTAGTTTTTAGCGCTGGACGAATATTGATCCGGCTAATTTTTTTGGGAGGATTGTCAACAAATCTGAGCAGCAACTCTCAAGGGCCGGGTGACGAACCAAGACTCACACTAGACGCTGTTTAGCACTTGATCAAAGCAAAGCTGATATCTCGATACAAGTCGTTTCATATCCTGATAACCATATCTATCTATATCTATATCACAATATTGTACATTTTCTGTACATTCAGTTAAACTTGCTCAAGCAAAATCTCAACTCATGCCTCCACACACACACACACACCCACGAGAAACACTCCGCACGCACTCATATGGAACACAAAAAGTGACAAAGTAAAGCCTATATTTTTACACAATTTTTAAAAACTCTTTTACAACGTTTTATTTGTAATTTTTTTGCTCCGTTTACCTTTTTCAAACGTCTGGGTAAATGTTTAATTGCGGGTTCAAAAATGTCAAATGTGTATAAAGTTTAAAACACTTGAGGAAAACTCAGATCGTGTACTGAGAACGTGCCGTAGTAACGTCATAATGCAGTAGCCGAACTGGCCACCAGGTGTCACCGTGGAGACGGCTGTCAGGTTGTTTGAAAACTTTTCAACATTCCAGCACGACTGCTGTGAACACTTCAGTGTTTTTCCCCCACCAAAAAAAGGCGCTGGTTTTCCCGCCGCTTATGTTTCTTCCCGCGTCCATCCGGTGGCGTGTAACGTTGCAAACGCTCTTCCACACGATGAGGGTCTTGCTGTTAACAGTGGGGTTTGTGACGCGTGAAATAAACGATAGTGTCTTGGCTGCACTCGCACGTCTCCTGTTCACGCTAAAGAGTTCTCCTCGTTCATGCTGCTGCTCTATGTTTTCAGGGTGAAGAAACGGATGGTCCCCACTCCAAAGGCCAAACCCAAAGTAAGACTTTACTCCATCCTTCATCTCTACAGTAGGTCAAGTGGGACGGTGCGGGTCGACCGGTTATCGGGGGCCGTCGTTATGCATTTTGCCGATTATCGGAATCAGTGTTTCATTTTGACCATCACCGATATTAAGTAATATGCTGTGGCTCCACTACCGTCTTACCGTATTTCTCTCTCTCTACCTCCCTCCCTCTGTCCGTCTTTGTCCCTTTTCCCTACCTCCGTCCATCCCCACCCTCTCTCTCTCTCTCTCTCTCTCCAGCCTCAGGACGGCATCCTCTCATCGGGCTCCCTAGATTCGGGTGCTGCCCCGCCCCTCCGGCCCCTGTCCCCCTCCGAGCCCATCTGCCTGTCGGACTCTCTGGACGAGGACCTGGGCGCGGCTCCGTCGCTGGACTCCATCTCTCACACGCTGGCCCTGCTCAGCAGCGCCGCCAAGGGCCTGATCCACTCTGACTCTGGCCCGCCTCCCCGACCCCCCAAACCCTCCCCCGTCACCCCCTCCGGCCCACCTCCTCGCGCCTCCCCGGCTTTTGCCAAAAAGAGCTGCCCCGCTCCGCTCAGCACCTCGACGACAGGGACGCCCTCCGGCCCCCTCTTCGTCCCCTCCTCGGCGGCGTCCTCTGCCCCTTCACCCTCCGTCTCCCGCCCCCAGGCGGTTCGGAGCGAGACGCCAGGGGGTGGGCCGAAGGTCGGGATGGGGGGCATTTCTCAGGTGCAGAGGCACTCCCTAATATCCTCGGCCCAGCGTCCGGGCACGGCGTCCGCCACCAAGCCGGGACTACCCGGCACGCCCTCGCCGCCCAAACCGAGGCCGCCCCCCACCGCCTCGCCCCTCCTCCCGCCTCCGCACAAGAGCTTTGCTTCTCCGCCGGGCAAATCGCCCTTGGCGACGCCCACCGGCCTCCTCAAGGCCAGCAATAACAGCACCGGGCGTATCGGCGTCGACGTGTCGCCCTCTCCGCAGTCTCGCCCCCACGCCATCACGCTTTCCTCTTCTCCTTCCTCCGGCTCCGCCCCCACCTCCTCCCCTCTGCTCGCCAACGCCAAAACGCCGCAGGCCTTACAGTCCAAAAGCGGGGCTCACGAGTCGCCGCGGCCCTCGCCCAGCCCGTCGCCGGCTCACCTGAAAACGCCGCAGCAGTCCAGCTTCATTACGCCCATGCAGGCCACCCTCACCAAGTCGCCCCACAGCTCCAGCTCCTCCATCCTCAAGCTCACCCCCCGCGTGACCAACGCCGGCGCCAACTCTTCCAGCGCCTCCCCCGCACACAACCCGCACCCCAGGACGCCCGCCTTGTCCGCCGTGCACCAGTACTCCTCCAAAAGCCCGGGCTACCACGCCGGCTTCTCAGGTGTCGGACCCGCTTACGGTGCCGCCGTGGGCCAGCAGAAGAATTCCTCGCCGCTCAACAACGGCGGCTTGACCGGCACTCCGTCTTCCGTCTCCAAGTCAGTGGCGGCATCGGTGGCGGCGGGAGCCGTCGTGTCGCCCGTGGTGGTCTCTGCAAATCATGGGCAGCGGCAGAGGACGGCGGGCGGGGCCAATCAGGGGACCAAGACGATGGCGTCGGTGTCTTCGCCGTCAGCTTCTCAGTTAGTGCAGGTACGTATGGCTGCGCTGGTGCGCGTTCAAAATGTTTCTTCGGAACGCGTTAAAGGGGAACTGACGAGGGCCGGATTCCGAGGGACTCGGGAGGTGTTACGGGGGCCGGGGGTTCTGTCAGATCATGGAGGTAGGGTGGGGGTCTGGCTCCAGGGTAGGGACAGTAGGGTCTCACAGGGCCCCCGTAGGCTGTGACTTTGTGTTGCCGATTCCTGCAGCGTGTACTCACGTCTGTGCCGGTCTCCCGCAGGCGTCAGCGGCAGGCGGCTCCCTGCTGACCTCGGGCACCCCCAACGTGCCGCTGGGTTTCGGGGTGCTGGGGGGCTTGTCCTTGCCCTTCCAGTTCCCCCCCGGCCTACTCAACTTGCCCCCTCCGACCGCCGCCGCCACGGGGGCAAACACCCCCAACCCCACCAGCTCAGGATACAGCCTCCCACCCAGTGAGTCTCACACTCTTCCTCTTCAGTCTTCCTCCTCCCTCTTCTCTCTTCCTGACCAGCGCTTTCTTCGGGGCTGCAGCTAACAATCACTTTGTCCATCGATGTATCTGCCAATTATTTATTCGTTTTATCGATTATCATTCGGATAAAAAGAAGAACTTTAATTTCCGGCATTTTTTAATAAACCAAACTCTGTTTTTGTTTTTCTATATTTATTTTTTTACTCTCTAACATTATAATATGTGACCCTCCACGGCAAAACCAGTCGCTTGTCGCAACGGAGGTGTCCGAGAAAAACGAGAAGAAAAGCCTAATAACAAATGTATTGTCATTTTCATTTACATTTTTTAATCCGATTACTCGATTAATCTATAAAACAATAGATAGATTACTCGATTACAAAAATAGTCGTTTGTTGCAGCCCTAGTGAAGATATTTCTCCGGAATCCATCTCCGTCTCCCGAGTTCAGTTAACCTAACGCAGGTAGGCTATCCGTGTGGCTATGAATGCAGCGTAGGCTACCGTAAATGCAAACGTAGCCGCGACCGCACCCATTCACTCCATATAGGTATCGTTTTGAAGCTTGATTTATGCCCTTTCATGAAAACATCATAACTCAATTTTGAAAATTTGCGACAAGCGAACAAACAAGAAATATTGAAGTTTTGGCCATTTGGAGTCATTTCAGCCTATAACTGATTTTTGACTTTTCTGGGAGAGAACTACATTTTTTGTGCAAGACGGCGTTCCACACGAGAGTCGCGTCACGGTAACACGGTGGACACGCGTCCGAACAATCACTGAAAATATCAAGTAAATGTCTGGATTGTGAGTAGAACGCTGGTTGTTATTGATCAGCTATAAATGAGTTTTGTCCGTAATAAATGGGAAGATTTGACTGAACTGGACGCTTTAGTGAATGACCTCCTGAGAGAGTCGTGTTCTAACAACCAGCGCAGTGTTTACATCGTGAAACATGTCATTCATGCGCTTCTACGTAATTACTTCAGTTTTAGTGACGGCGAGACACGGCACCGGTTCTCGTCTCCTTCTTTATCTTCTTTTATGGCGGTCAGCGTCCAGCTTGATGCTGCTTTACTGCCACTGTGGTTTTGGTTAGCTTACTGCCCCCACGTTAGCGGGTAGCCACTGTACGTATGTGTATAATAACGTAGACCCAACTCATCCATTAATAACTGACCAACCCTCTTAATAATCAGTTTTAATTGATTGAATTGATTACTTGCTGCAGCCCTCGCTTTCTTTCGTTCATCTCTCTCTCTCTCTATTTTGTCTTTCTCTTCCTGTCTCACTTTCTTTCAGTTTAATTTTTCTCCTCGTTTAATCTCTCTTGCTTTCTTTAGCTGAAACGTTTCTTACTCTACAGCGGCTGGTCAATAGGTGTTGCTCGTGTGATTATTACTGCACCTTCACACCAAGAGCCACTGAAGCTGTAAAATCGCCAGAAGCAGTTGACTTTCTATTGGCACGACGACCGGCAGCCGATCGGAACGTAGACGTCCTTGGCTTGTGGGGATCTGCTGGTTTTAGTGCCGCAGGATTAGGAACGGTCACAAAACTGTGTTTAAAGGAATAATTTTTGAGATATTTTAATAATAAATAACAGCATATTTGTATTAATTATGACATTGTTTTTGTAGGAAAGCAGTATTTAAGTCGAGTATTTCCTTAAGCGGAACAGAATAATCTCGGTCATGTGTTGAGATATTTTTATAGTGACATTTTTCACTGTTGACTTTTGTACTAATTTTACATTATTTTTGGTAATTATTCAGTTTAAACAACAAAGAATCTGGGGAGCCGAAAGAGCCTGAATTCCCATCACTCGTTTCTTAAAGCATTATTTTCTGTTTAAAAAAAAAAAAAAAAAAGAAAGACCGGAAAAGAACCGTATCGGATTTGCGTCGTATCGACAGATGTCCAGATTTACGGTATCGGTATCGTATCGGAGATTAAAAAGTGGCATCGCGCCATGTCTAGTGTGAGAACCGAAGAATCCCATGTGTCTACTGTAAACGCTGATATAGACGACGCCGTGTGTCTTTGTCCGACTGTCTCTCGTGCCGCTGTGGGTTTGTGTGTTTTGATCTAGTGTTTTGTATTTCTCATTGTACCAAACGTTGTGTTCATTTTGCTCATCCATTGTTTTGTTCATATTTTTCTTCCTGCTTTCTTGTCATCCTGCTGAAATCTTTCCATTTCTCCTCCTCTCCTCGCTCTCGTTCCTCCCCCTTTTCCTCAATTCCCGTAAACCCGCTCTTTCTTCCTCCTGCTCCCTTTTTCTTCTCCCCCGTCTTCCCATCCCCTTTTCCTTCTTTCCTCCCTGTGTACCCTCTCCCTCTCTCTCTCTCTCTCTCTCTCTCTCTCCATTTGTCTATCCATCCTTCCTCAGATCTGTTAAAGGGTCTCATGTCAGGTGCTCAGGCTGCTCTGCCTCCTCACTTGCAACTCGCTTTCTCAGGTAATCGGTGGCCCTCTCCTCCGTCGCTCCCTCCCTCTTTTCTCTCTCCGCCCGATCCCTCCTTCACTGCCTGCCCCGGTGGCCGTTTCCGTGTTGGTCTTGGTGGTGGTTTTTTCGTTGCATGTTTATTTGTCTGCCAGTAGTCACTCCTAGTGCCCCCCGTTCTCGTGGGGTCTGCCCTGAATGTCGCGTGTCGTCATTGTTTTTATTTTCTCCTCCCTACACGTTTTTTTTTAACCCCCCACCCCCACTCCTTCCATTCGTCAGCACAGACCCGAAAACTAACGCTTCTCCCCTTTCCGTTGCAGACGTGACTCAAAGCCAGGGAGGGGATCTGAAGAGGAAAACGCTATGACACGGACCGCAACCCAGACGGACGGACGGATGGACGGATTGACGGGACGATCCTAGGCTCAAATCGAGGCTCATTTTTTAGGGAATCCAGACGGATTTCGGAAAACGGGAATAAAAGTCTCCAACACCCCCAACATTTTTTTTTTTTGTTTTGTTTTTTTTGCCCAAAACAATTATGCATGGACCTGCTGGCTAACCCCAAATAAGAGATGGGTCTTTTATTTTTTTGTTTATTTTTTAAAAGCAATTACATCTCGGATAAATCTTCAGAATTATCCTTATTAATAATAATAATAATAATAATGATGATGATGATGATGCTGCCATGGGAAATAATAAATGTTTTTGGATAATGTTTACACAGGCAGACCTTAATCACTGTGGACAGGGAGGGAAAAAACTAAAAGACTGGGGCGGCTTTGTCGACTTCTGAACCACTGAGTGCATCTCGGATGTTTGTTTTTGTTTTGTGTTTTCTGGAGCGCTGGTGATGAATGCATTGTGTCCCTCCCTCTCTCAGGTGTAGGTCCGTGTCTTTCTCTTTCTAGTGCTGATCCCGGCGCAGTTATAAAATGCCCCCCCCCCTCACGTGGATCAAACGTGATTTTTTTTAACCAAATGAAAGTGGGGAGTGAGTGTTTTTGGGGGGGAACGTGACGTGACGGGACGGGGGCGGAGAAATGTATTGTACTTGAATTTTCAGAAATTTGTCTACTTAAGCTGAACTCCACACTAGCTGAACAATAAAAAAGAGCATTAGTTGGTCCCGGCGAAATAAATCGCTTTGCAGGACTGCGGTGCTGTTGTGGAACGGGGTTTGTGCGTTCAATTTTGTACGTTTTAGACCACCCTCGTGAAAGTGAAAGTGAGTGATTATTTGTCTTCGTGAACACAACACAGCACACACTGCACCACAACCAAATGTGACCTCTGCATCTGACCCATCCCTGAAGGAGCAGTGGGCGGCAGCTGACAAGGGGAGCAGTGCTTGGGGACGGTACCTTGCTCATGAGTACCTCAGTGGTACCTTTACCGGTCCTGGATTGGAACCTGCCACCTTCTGATCACGGGGTGAAGGCCCTAACGTTACACCGCCACCTGCTGCTGTGTTTGTTGGACGTGTTGGGAGACGCTTTATTTCCACTAGACGCCCTGATGCACTCCAGCGTCATGGTGGTTGTGATGATCACTTCATTATAACTAGTGATGTGCAGAAGACGCTTCATGAACCATTTGCTGTACGTTTTGGTACTGCTAGATTGTCGTTTTCTTAAAGCCAAGAGCGCCAACTAGTGGAACCTAAACTTACAGCAAATGGTTCATTAAACGTCATCTGCACATCACTAGTTATAACCGGCCCACACCCTCCGTCTTAAAACACATGATGGTGTTTTGTGCCAAAATTCTGAGCGTACGGTGGAACGTTCACAAGCACACGTCGTGTCTTTACGCGTTCACCTCTTTTTAACTAACAGACTTTTTAACTAACTAAACTACCCGTTTGCCTCGCTTAGTGAATGTGAGCTCGCACATGAGTTGTGTCCCGAGCTGCGTACTACAGCACTTCATAGTATGGTAGGTAAGACATCATACTTTTCTATGTGGTAGTATACATGGTTGTAGCTTAACAGCTCTCTACGCGCTAGCTGGTGCACATGGAGTCACACGGCCCTATTTGACTTGGTTCACGACATAGGGCGGGAAGTGACTTGTGCACTACGCTCGAAACGCTCCGCGTTCGCTTAAGGCCTCGTTCACACGGACGTCAGAACCGACGGTTTTCGGCCGGTTGCGCGTTCGAGTGGCGTCAAATAAACGCTGCGTGCAACATTTTCTTGGCGTTGAAATCCCGACGAACGTGAGGAAAAACGACGCTATTGCAAAAGCCGGTGAAGCGCCAATCGAACGCAGCAAAAACGCGTATGGTGTTCAGAGGGCGTTCGTTTCGAACGTCCGTGTGGACAAGGCCTTAGTCTACTTTCGCGCTCGCTTGACTTGGTGTGTGTTAGAAATGTCAGTTATGGTCAAAATTCGAAGCGTGCAGTGGTACTTGGGCGAGCAAAATATCTTGTCTTTGCGCGCTCGAATCGGCATCTCAGGCATCGACGTCGGTATGTAAGCACGCAACTGCTGATTTCTGCCAGCAACACGACAGCAGGAATAAGAATACGTTTGTGTACACAAGGTTCATGCAGGAATCATAGAGTCGAATTTACTACCTTTTTTACCACCTCCACAATGTTTTTTACTACCAACACGACACCGAGCAGCGGCCTTTTTTAGCGTCAAGTTGTTCTTACCTTAACCCGAGCCCTTGGGTTATCCTAACCATAACCCTTAGTCCCACCCTAATGAGGTCAACTTGACACTTCTTAAAACAAATGCCTTACAGGCCAGCACCACTGCAGCATCAGAACTCTGCTCAAATCCCTCCTACACACAGGCGGCAGAGGCTACATGCTGAGGCCTTTCACTCTGATCTGAGACCAGCTGCGGGCCTCCTTTTACACTATCTAAGATTAGAGCCTCAGGTCCCAATATACATAAATGAGAAAACACAGCACAGTACATATTGACCCGCATCATTGACACTATAAGTAATTTCGGCGCAACACCGAATCGAATGACGTAAGCAGTCTTATCCTTGCCACATGCAGCTTCTGCCGGCGAGGATGGCTCCTGGTTTTGTGATTGACTGCACACTACAGACAAGTTTTTACAGAAAAACCAAAGATGATGTAGAAAGAGGAACGGCGACAAGTAGATTAAACACAAGTTATAGTTTATCAACCTTATAATAATAATAATTTAATAGTTAGGTCTTACACGTTTAATAAGCACGCAGTCAATGGCTCCCCTCGCCCACTTGTCTGTCCCCAATTCAACATAAACACAGATGCACAAGTCAATCACAAGACCAGGAGCCATCGGCCAATAGGATTCGCAGGCAGAAGCTGCCAAAACCCCGCCCCCAAACTGCCAAAACCCACCCACTTTCAAACTGCGCACCCAGAAATCTCACTCGAGCAAAAAAGCCGCTCGTCAGTAATCTACTTTGCGCACGAGGACATTTAACACATGGAGAGGGAAAAAAAGACATTCGCAAGAGGAAAAATACAGTTTGCGCGCAATATTATCACAACCGCGCACTCGATTCTTAATTTTGTGCTCTCGAGTTTCACATTTGCGCGCGCGACTTTGAAATTTACGCCCGCGATTTTGCGCGCTCTAGTTTTGGCATTGATGTGACGCCACAAACCTTTAGCGGATAGAATTTCACTCAAAATAGGAAACCTCATAGTCTGAAAAAATAATACCTCTAAAACCAAATTTAACACTTTTAATGGCCTTAAATTTGGCAATTTTAATTGATCACCTTTTAATACTTTTTAAAACCCCGCGGACACCCTGCTACAAGAAAACGACCTTTAAGAACAAAATCCAAGTGTGAATTGGTCAACATTTGCAAAACAAGCCATTTGGCATAAATTGAGAATTTTTAATATTTTGATTTCAAATGACACCAAGTACCAACGGGGGAAAAAAAGGTACAAAATATTAAGGAGATGTGGTGTCGGCCCAGAGACTAGAGATGCAGAGGATTTTAAGGTAAATAATGCTCTTATAATTACACGTAGAAAAGCGTCTCAATCACCGTTTTGGGAGTGCAGCCGGCTTCAAGCTGCATAAACACTACGAATGGAGACCTATAAACAAAAGCTTAGAGGAAAGGAGAAAAAACAAACAAAATCCCTGCCCTAAACCAAACGATAAAGTCGAACAGGCGACTCTGCTGTGGCGTCGGTGGTGTGGCAGTGGGCAGGAGAGTTCGGCCGCGCCGCCGCCTTTTATTTCACCAGAGGACGGGTTTTGTCGTCGTCTCCGCACTGGTGAGCTTTGTACTTTTTCACCTCGGCCATGTACTTAGACCAGGCGTCACTTTTACCTGGCTCAACCTGGAACACAAAAACACAAACATGCGTCGAGGTTCGGAGCGTTACTCAATAACCAACAAGGTGAATTAAAGAGGAAAAAGCTCAACGTTTCTGGGCCGGGTTCTTGAACGTGGATTAAGCCGAGTCTTCAACTAAGTTGCAATACCAATGGAGATTTAGCACTGAAAGTATCACTGTGTCTGTTCCGCAGATACAAAACTTCAATCAACAAAATACCAGCCGTAATCACAAAGTCAGCTACGATACGACTTCGATTCGATTCAGTCCAGAAGATTGCAGTCAGTAAGAGATAGGTCTATGCAACATGATAAAATGTCAACCGTCTCGTATTCTACTCACCATTTATTTTGTGGTGTTACACAAAAAAATACACCGTTCACATCAATGTTTTTTACAGCATAAAAAGTGCCAGTATATTAAGACAAATAAGCCGTTTTTAACAAATAAGACTACAATTTTACTATCAATTGTGTAAAAATACTGAAAGGCGAATTGTGGCACCGTTGGCGTTCCATTTGAGAGCGCGCTGAGTGTTTCGAGTATTTCACACAAGATTTTGCTTGCGAAAGTTCCACTGCATTTACAGAAAATGTACTGTATTGTGATACATATCATGATCTGGATATGAAATATCTTGGGATATGAGGTTTTAGTCATATCGCACAGACCTAACCTGAGACAAACTAACAAATATAATTTGAGGTTTTATTTAGTCAGCTATGACTCACAGTAGCCTGTATGATCATGATTAATAAAAGTTCCGTTAGCTCGGGGAGGGTGAAGGACATTTCAACATTTACGATATGATGTCTGATCGATGTGATGAGCTCGCTGATATCTGAATCAATGTATCATTACACCACTAATAATTACAAACCCCACCATTTCAGAATCCACTCACCTCCGTGTCCGTTTTCTGCTTCTTGGCAACCATTCCGGTCTTGAGGGCCAACCGGGCGCCGCCTCTCCGCTTGCCCACCTGGGTTGGGGGGAGAAGACTGTAACGTTTATACGGGGGTCAGTGTGGGCCAGGCCTGCCTTTCACTTAGGACGGCATGGACCAAAAACCAAAATCAAAAAGGGACATGGGTCTAAAGGTCAGCGGCACCGTCTTCACGGCGGAGAGGCAGGAGTGATGGAGCCTAAAGCTCTCTTATTAGCAGTGATTTGGCCTAAAATCTGAGCATCACCTGAATCTCTCGTTACCCTGCCTGGCATCGTGTTTGTTACATGTGGATGGAAAAGAAGTGAAACTCATTCTGCGCTCTTTCTTTCAGTGAGTGAATGTGAATAGTGCGGCTGCCGGAGAAAATCCGGCTCCAGCGAGTCACTGTCCCGTCAGGGTTTCATTCTACCTGTTTAGTCGACCGGGTGAACTAGTTACGAGTCCCAAACCGAAGCGGATTTCTCGTAACTCTGGTCAGGACTTGGACTTGGTCACTCAGCTGCTTTTTAAAAAATGTTGTCAGGTGTGGGGAGGCAGGTAATGAAAGCTGGAAGGTTATTTGCAATGTCATTCTTTTTACTACTAGAAAGTTTCCTACTATAATAAAAATATTTCCTCTTAAATAAATAGCTACATTGGGAAAGAAACATTCTAGAAGGACAGGGAATATTACAAAGAGCGCACGGAAAATAATAAATGTGAAAATTGCTTTATAAATGTCAAACGTCCTTCTTTGAATTTAGAACCTTAAATCTGAGTAATTGTTGTTCTGACGAGCTTCTCTTGTATATTAGTGATGAAAAGTGAGAACGAGGCGAGTTTTCATTTTGTATCAAGCAGTTATGAACTTAGTCAGGGCTTGATTTGTCTTCCTGATACTGTACGTCCTGTGACGTGCCTATTGCACTTTCACAACGACGACGATGCTGAGACGATAAATGATGCGATGCACTGATCCAATACAGACTGATTAAGCTGGATGAGGTATTGGTAACAATGGACTAATATACTCCATCTATTCAGACAGGAACACTGTATCAGCCAATACCTAAAGCCCAGGGATCTGTATTGGAAGTAAGAAAGTTTGATGGGTGCATCCCTAATCTCAAAAAAGTCTTGTCTATTACCTTTGAAAAACACTACATAAATACAACATAGCATTAGTATAGATTTTGATCATGCTTTTATCAGTTCGGTCTTTAAAAAGCGTTGTCTACTCAAGAGAGAAATGCTTCATATTTTTACATCTGTAAACGCTGGGCTTAAAAAAGGAGTCTGACATCCAGGTTCATCAAGCCAAATGTCCTGACCAGAGTTGTGTCCTCACCAAATACACTGGGACTCATGATTAATTCACCTGGCTAATTACTGAGGTAGAATGAATGACATAAATAGTTCTAGGTGTGGGCTTCACATTAGGGGAGTGACATTCATGTTCAAGTCAGGGATTTTGTTCCGGCAACTAAAATACACAACAAATTGGGACAATGTAATAATGATGAAAAGGGATATTTAAAAAACTAAGTTTGACATCCACGTTCATCAAGTCAAAGATATGTCCTCACTAATTAAAACGTACTGCAAATAGGCACCTCCAGACTCGTCAAGTCAAAGTTCTGACTCCTGTTTTTCCTCAACAATTAAAATACTGTCGCTGGGAACTTGCTCACCTGCTTAATTAATTGAGAAAGAGTTCTAGATACAGTCCTGGACTGAGTTTTGTCGCCACTTTTTAAAGACGTACTGTAAAATAGGGAACTCAATGTGCTCACCTGCTTAATCAACGAGGTAGAATTAAAGTTCTAAAAGTCGTAAGCTATAATTAAAGTCGTAAGCTATCATCCAGTCAAAGGCCTGACCAGCACTGGGCCTTGTATTAGTCCGCCTGATGTCATTTAGCAGAAGCTCTTATACAGAGTGACTTCCATTTTTGAATTACAGGGAGTTTTCCCCGGAGCAATTTAGGATCAATTAAGGGTCTTGCTCGGGGTTCTAGTGATTGTGATGGTGGTAGTGCTGAAGGTGGGATTCGAACCCACGACCTCTTGGTTCAGAAGCGAGTATCCCAACCACAAAGACCACCACCACCCCTATAACTGTATAGCTAACTGAGGTAGAATAAAGAATAACAGTTCTACGAGTGGACTTCACATTTCCACATTAACCGTGAGATCAACCCTGACCAGGCGAGTCATGTCCAGGTTCAAGTCGGTTTCAGTTCTGACCAATCGAAACCCACAACGAATTTGGGACTGACCAGGTAAACCGAACAGGTAGAATAAACCCCCTGAGGGATAACGATGATAATAATCATCATAATAACACTAATAATGACGCGCTAAGAGCCGGATTTTGCACGGATTTCTGCCACCGGGCTGGACGCCTTACAAAGCTGGTCACGTTAAACGTCTTCTTGTCGCGAGGCGAGTGTCCCGCGTGCGCGCTGCCGTTCGCGCCGTCCAGCTCTCCTTTCCGCCGCTGCTCCTCCTCCTCCATCTTCTTCTTGAACAGCTCCATGAAGCTGCCGTCGTTGGCGAACGCGTTGCCGCTCGATTTCGACGACGACGAGCCGGAGGAGGCTGTAGGAGCCTCCGTTGTTGATGTTGCTGCCCCGGGGCTGGCGGGGGAACCAGGGCTCGACTCGCTCCCGCTGCTCCCGCTACTCTCGCCGCCGTCGCCGTGTGCCGCTTCCATACCGGCCTCCAGTCCTGTAAACGTCACCCGTAACGCCTTTGTTCTTGTTTAAATCTCCGGCGACGTTTAAAAAAAATGGTTACGACTTCCAAAAAACCCCACACGAGTTACCTCAGAAAAGTGTCCAAAATGGATATCAGTGTTGCTTATTTTAACGGTCGATAGAAGCCGTCAGTTCATGCTAACGCGGCGGACGCTAAGCTAACAGGCTAACGTTAGCCACGAAGCCAGAGACCCGTTCGCTCTTTTATAATCTCCCTTTTGTTCCGGAGACTTTAATAAACACGATTTTTAAATCCCAAAACGACTCCTCAAGTAAAGTATGAAAAACCTCCGAGTTGATTCGTATAGAAAAATGCAGTCAGTTCTTGCTAACGCAGCTGGTGCTAAGCTAACATGCTAACGTTAGCTACGGAGACGATTGTCTTGTCGAAAAAAAGAACATAAACCTTGAGCCGCGGGGAAAAAAAGAGACGAAATGACACATAAGCGAATATCAATAATTCGGTGACGTGACGTTTATAATAAGGAGCCGCGCGTACTGTGCGACCGTGACGACGGAAATTTCCAGACAACTTCTGTTGTGGCTTCAGCAGCCGGGCGCCATGTTGCAACTCCTTCTGCGGATCTGGAGTCAAACAATAGAGGCGTGAAGGCGGGAGGGAGTCGAGTGCTGCCACCGGCGGATCACGGCGGCATGGAGCAAACATTAAAAACAAAAACAATAATGTTAGTAATTATAATAATAATTATTATTATTAATAAATACGTATTTATTATTAAATTATACTAAATTCTTATTATTTACTACTACTACTAATAATAATAATAATAATAATAATCTGTCCAAATATCACATGCGTCTACTCTGTCTGCTACGTACGATGCTGCAGTTGCACTTGGCACTTTAAAAACATCTCATTGCACCTGTCATCTGTCTTTAGAACAATTTTGTAACTCAGGTCAACCATTACATTTTTTAATTTAGCATATACATGCAGACACACCTGTGCCCAGCTTGAGTCTTAAATTACAATTGCACTCCATGCCGTCTGCACATATGGAACTTTAATGTAACTTTATGTACCTTAGTGTATATAAGATATAGTTTTAGTTTTTGTCCTATTTCCCTGACCTCCTTATTTAAGTTTGTATTTAAGTTTCTATTTGTATCTCTATTTTGTTATTTTTCTAATTTGCCTAATTGCACAGTTAAAAGAGCGGATCAGGATACATTTCACTGCATGTTGTACCTGTATAATTTGCATGTGACAAATAAAGAATCTTGAATAATAGTAATAATTATTATTTTATTAAATGTATTAATTATAATTGATGATTGTGAAAGTAGTAATATTTAAAAAAGTAAATACAACCAAATCATATTTTCAATAACGTGCTAAAGCCTTAATATTTAGGAAAAACGTCCCACAAAAATAAAATTGTACACATTTTCTATATAATGGATAACGTGAGTATTTATATGCTATTTATAATTATACAGTAGGTCTTTTTAAGCGTATTGTGCAAGTGTGTCAAAATGTCAGTAGTGTGAGGAATAAAAAAAGGGCAGAAAAGTCTCACGACTACATATTAAATTTAGCTATGAAAAATGAAAAACTCCAGCCTCCTTCTTGTAACAGTTCAATATGAATAAGATATAAAAGGCGTCTAAATAAATTCTAATGTGGAACTCATGACCATTAACTCAGCCATTAAGACATGAAACTATACAATGCTTAAGGAGACAAGGTATGAGAGCTTGGTTATCACTTTAACATTTATGGTCCGTTTCTGGTGTAAAAAGTCCCACCACACTGCTACACGTCTTCAAGTCCTTCTTTATTGTTTAAGACATTATAAAAGACGGTCACATCTTGGACTGTGCTCTATCACCCTCAAACTGACCTTAAATTTAGGTTCTTCTTCAATTTAAAACCATCTAAATAAGATTACACTCACGTTCCCCTCAGAAGCTACATATGTTTTAATGGCTCATGTTAAAACAAAGCAACGAAAAAAAAAGTCTGTGTCTTTCTGCTTCTTCAGTGGATTCGGATCCTCACCAAATGAGACATGTTTGGATAATAAACAAGAAGCATCATCATCTTGTCTGGTACCAGCTGCCCACCGTTTTATTGTAGTGCAACATGTGGAACATCCACTAATTTGATCTAAAACCTTCAGTCCACTACATTACATACCCATATATAACAACACAAAATGAAAACACAACTAAATATGGATCGCACACGTCACCATCTATTCAGTGTCTCGTGACAGAAAAGAATAAGATACACCCAAAAACATGAATATTTCACACCTTCACTAGTAGTGCTCTACAGTATTAGTACCAAAATGTGTGGAACTCACAAGTTGTAGTGGAAGAAATCGTAATCAACCAAAATCTTACTTTGTGGCTCCAGAACCAGAAAATATATATTTTAAAAAGTGGTACCTTTTAGTATCAGCATAAAATACATTCATTCACAGTTCTTAAAGCTCCACTCGGCCCTCGTTCGCCTTCATACGCTCATTACAGTTGCCGGGCGGTGCCTTAAAAACTCTTTGGTAGCTCTTCACTGATAGTTGTGCAAATTTAAAAGACTTCAGCAGGTTCTAGACAGAAAACTGTCCATTACAAGATCGACCTCCATCAATAAACTATGACAGCTAGTTTGGGCCATTGTTTAAATATAGAGCCTAAATTTGTAAAATTATAAGTGAAAATATTCTCTAACATTGTAAAGTCATGAGAGTTTATTCTCACAAATTTATGACTTTGCAATGTCAGAGAATGTATTTTCTCATTAGTTTGTGACTCTTTTCCCTCTACATTTGACCTTTTCAGCTCCAATTATACTTTAATCTACAATAGCCCTAAAATGTCATCGTAATAAATTAAAATAAATCCAGTGTGAAACTAGAAAACTAGTCCAGTTTTAAAAAGTCTATTGCCGAGGGAAAACGTTAGAGACTGTTCATAAATAACTTCAGCTTTGTGAGACGCGATTTAGGACAGTCATGAATTTCTTGTTCTAAATCTCAGATCGCACCCAAATGGGCATTGCACAAGTCTATAACCGAGGCACTGGTCAGAGAAGGTTCACAATCGCAGCGTCCTGCTACACCAAATAAAGTCTACAGCACACTGAAGAAAGAAACAAACAAAAAGACAGAAAACAGGAACACATCCAGTTTTGACACACTCGTCTAGCACTTCAACTTCATCTTTTACTTGAGTGTTAACGGCGTAAAGCGTAATTAAAAAACCAAACAAACGTCATATCATGAAATCTAGCTCAAACTAGAACGCACAAAACTCAACTAAAAACTCAAGATTGATTAGAGAAAACATGACAATATTAAAAAAAAAGAAGAAAAAACAGGAATCAAACCGTGACCAACTTGAGCTAAGGCCGGTTTCTTCCGTACCGTGTTAAAAATCAGGGAGGAGAAATAAGACCAAAAAACATGAGGAGAAACAATAACAGTTAAAACCCTGGCTGTCAATTCCCTGCTGCCCGATCAGTACTTAACGGCGTCGGTACGGAACCCTGTTTACCGTAAAATAATTATTTCCAAACGATATGGCCGGGCGATATATTGTCACACGATTTAAAGAAGGCACATCAACCATGCTAGACGTCACACCTTTATCGGCCAGCTCCCAAAAAATAAAACTAAAGGTAGAGAGTAGAGACACAGACAGACATCAAGCAGCACTCGTCTTCCTCATTCTGGACTCAGTCTATACTACACTTCATCTGAAGTGTTGAGATGTGTTATTGCCTCCTGTTGCAATGCCAGCGTTAGCCTGGGGGGAACAGCAGCGTCATCCAGGTAGTCCGGTCGTAAAGGTAAGAGCTGTGTGTGTGTGCGTGTGTGTGTGCGTGTGTTATCTGGGGTGAAGGCGAGCCCCGAGGCCTCTGCGTGCCTGTGTGGACTGCCTCTGCTGGGCGAGGAAGGACTGAGCCTGGCCTGGAGAACTGGTTCTCTCCCCAACCACCTTCTGATGCAGCGCCATGCCCTAGAGAGAGACGCAAGTGGTAGAGGTGTAACGACACGTCGATTCACTCATTAACAACCCCACAGCACCGATCCAAAATGAAAGCTTACTGTAACGTCCGTCGTGAAATGGCATGCACTTCTCTTGATCATAAAGCCGCCTCCGTGCCGTCTCTGGTTGCATGCAGCTTTCGCTGGCAAATACAAGCTTGACCATGGCTGAACCTAACACGTTCATTATCCTGAAATAGTACTCACGACTTCTTGAAGAGTCTGAGAAGAGCGTTATTCACTAAAACTAGCGTTACCATAATGCAGTCATTTAACTAAAGGCGAACTTTTATTTTGAAATTTACAATATGAAAACGTGTAGTGTCCATGTTTTGTTTTGTTCCCAGCATCAGAATTTCTTATTTTTAATTTAAGGAGGAAAAATCCAAAAGTGTAGTGAGTAGTTATGATACAGCAAGACTACATCAGTTACTCTTACTGTAAGTATTTAGTTAGAAACACAGTCCTGTTTAATGTGTGCAAATAGGAATGTAACGTTCTTTCAGTGATTAAATAAAATATGAAACAGTAAGATTTTAGCTGCTTTTTGGGATTTAATATGAAGGGAAGTGATTGTCAAATCTGCATAATCGTTGCATATCGAGTCCTGAATCAAAATCGTATCGAAATCGTATCAAACTCTGTGACGGACAGAAACCGAATAGTTGTACATTGTCGATGTCATAGCGATATCGCGATGAAACCTGTGATTTACACTCCAAAAAAACAGGCGCAATATTAATCGCGGTGTCATGATAGACACAGCACCGATGAAACAAAAGCAGAGCGTGACCTGCATTTAACACACTCAGGAATGAATCAGAGGGCAGAATGCAAATAGGGGTGGTTTTACTCACCATGTTGTACCAGGCGCTGATGATGACTTCTCCTCCTGGTCGTGCCTGGATCGGCTCTTCTCAAAGTCATGCTGCGCACATACACACACATGCACACACACACTTTGGTGAGCGAAGTCTTGTCTTCAGCTCAACTCTACCTTCCTCATTTATCAGGATCGGCAGGTAGAAGTATGAAAATATCGACATCAGTTGTAAGAGTCAGATCTGACTGACCTCCATGTGCTGGATCTTTCGGTCTCTCTCCGACAGCTGGTTCCTCAGAGCCTGCACTTCTGGAGCGAGTGTGTGTGTCTTCTGCTTGGGGTCTAGAGTCTTTATGACCTACACACACACACACACACACACACACACTTTATAGCAGGGTTCTGACTCCATTTTAAGTAAAAAAACAAAATATGAGAATTTAGAAAAGCGTCAACGTATTCGGTCCTACTAGGGCTGGACGATATGACCTCAAATATACCACCTTTTCTTAATGATGTCATGTTTGGCGTCAGAGGCAGGTTTATATTTCCCCACAACTAAATGACTTGGCAAAACCCACTGCTGAGAAACGGTGAGTGAGTCGGCCGTTTCGGACCATACGTTCTTTAGCATCTGCTTTCTCAGCTGGGGAGGACTAGCAAAGGCGGATTTGCTGGATCAAAATCTAACCAGTGATGAAGGACAACAGAGTTACTATGCCACCAACAAGGATGAGAGACAGGGTACAAGTCATTTTCCATGTTCAAGAAAGCAGACAGTCAATTTTTTTCAGTTGGAGTGTGTGTGTGTGCTGCTTCAGACAGACGTGGGATGATCGGAAAACACACCCGTAATATTGAAACTGTCTGGGTCAGTAAACATCAGCAGTAATCTGGAACTGGCAGAGATGTGAGACTCCGGAAACACACAGCAGCTAAACGCAGCCACGTACAAGACCAACACAGACCGCGGTTTAGCACAAAGCACAAAACACAGACCGCGCCGGCTGACACAGTTTTGACCGTGCGTCTGCCGGTTAGAGCTGTTTACAGTGAAGCTATGTGCGTGCGTATGTCTGGCTGAACTTGCGTAGATGGTGTTGCACTAATTCACAGCGCGCGTGCGGTAGTGTGTGTGTGCATACTCACCGTCTGAAACCTTCTCAACATAAGCGCTTATATCTCTCCTCCATCTGTTTCGCCATACCGTCTTTCTTCCTCAGAGTTGCCTGCAGTTCATCAATCTTCTTAGCCACTGAGAAACAGACAGAGGGGGAGAGAAAGAGGGGAAAAAGTGAAAGAGAGAGAGAGAGAGAAACAGATTGAAGAAAAAAGAAACAACAGAGGCGGGCTGACAAGAAAAGAAAGTAAGGAGAACGTGAGAAGAACGATGACAGAAAAAGAATAAGTGTGAAAGAATGAGAGAAAAAGATAGAGACCAGATGGCAAGAGGAGGAAAGAATGTGAGAGAAGCGAGAGAGAGAGAAAAGAGCGAGTGAGAAAGGATGAGAAGAGTGGTTTGATGATAATGTGTGCAATAGTGACTTATTAAAACCTGTGTGTGTGTTGTGTGTGTGTGTCCACCTCTGCTTGGTCAGTATTGTGTGTGTGTGTGTGTTGTGTGTGTCACCTCTGTGGTCAGTGGTGTGTGTGTGTGTGTGTGTGTGTTGTGTGTGTGTCCACCTCTGTAGCAGTCAGTGGTGTGTGTGTGTGTGTGTGTGTGCGTGTCCACCTCTGCTTGGTCAATGTTATTGTGTGTGTGTGTGTGTGTGTGTCCACCTCTGTGGTCAGTATTGTGTGTGTGTCTGTTGTGCGCGTGTCCACCTCTACTTGGTCAGTAGAGTGTGTGTGTGTGTGTGTGTGTGTTGTGCGTGTGTCCACCTCTGCTTGGTCAGTAGTGTGTGTGTGTGTGTGTTGTGCGTGTGTCCACCTCTGCTTAGTCAGTATTGTGTGTGTGTCTGTTGTGCGGATAATCCCACCTCTCTTGGTCGTGAAATTATTGTGTGTGTGTGTGTGTGTGTGTGTCACCTCTGCTTGGTCAGTGGTGTGTGTGTGTGTGTGTGTGTGTTGTCGCGTGTGTCCACACCTCTGCTTGGTCAATACTGTAGAATAGTAAACACTGCTGTTATTAACCATATTAATATTCTGCCCGCAACGGCGGCGGTTGACCACTAGGGGGCTCCATAAGCCTTGACTCCCAAGCCTCTGGCCCACGGTTGTGGGGTGTTATCCAAAACTCGGCCCCCGGCAATCTTCATGGCCGAGAGCTACTTGATTTCCTTGTCCGGCGCAGGCGTTCCGTCTCTGCGGGACCTGCAAGCCAGCGTCCCCAAACTACCCTAGTCTCACTTTCAGATTCCACGCTTTCACCCAAACGGAAAAATATCACTGGTGAAACCCACCTGAGGAGGCGAGCTGGGACTTCTGCAGTCTGCTTTCTTGAGAGGAGGAGGAGACGAGGACGACCTGCGTGACCTCTGCATCACTTCTCACTGTCTCTCTCTCTCTCTCTCACTCACACACACACACACACACACGTCAAACTGAAGCTTTCCCTCACTCACACACACACACACACACACGTCAAACTGAAGCTTTCCCTCACTCACACACACACACACACACACACGTCAAACTGAAGCTTTCCCTCTCACACACACACACACACAACGCCAAACTGAAGCTTTCTCTCACACACACACATACCCCAACCCAACAGCAGCTTTCCCTCTCTCTCTCACACACACACACACACACCCCCCAACCAACAGCAGCTTTCCTCCCCTCTCTCTCTCTCTCTCACACACACACACACACACACACACACACAACATAAACCTGAAGCTTCCCTCACACACACACACACACCAACCAAACAGCTTTCCCCTCTCTCTCTCACACACACACACCACGTAAACTAAAGCACCACACACACACACCAGCAAGCACGCTTGGCTTTTCCTCTCTCTCTCTCACACGCCAAACTAAACTTTCCTCTCTCTCCACACACACACACACACACACACACAGACCAACCAAACAGCAGCTTTTCCCCTCTCTCTCTCTCTCACACACACACGCCGAACTGAAGCTTTCCCTCTCTCTCTCTCTCTCTCTCTCTCTCACACACACGCCAAACTGAAGCTTTCCCCCTCTCTCTCACACACACACACACACCCCCACACACACACCAAACTGAAGCTTTCCCTCTCTCTCTCACACACACCCACACACACACCAAACAGCAGCTTCACTCTCACATTTCTCACAGAAGCCTTAACCCGAGGCGTGTCGGCGACTGAACGCATGCTGCTCTGATATTTTTCAGCTGAATTGTACAAGAGGTTTCTATGTTTAGTGATTGGTTTAGAACGGTAAAATGTGTGTGTGACTTTGTGACATGTTTGTTGTAAACCGGTGTGTGTGTGATGTGTGTAATGCAGGAGTGTGAAGCTTTACTGTTGCTGTCGGCTGCAGGCTCCAGGTCGTCGATCACTTCTCGCTTCTTCTGCAGGTCTGTGTGAGCCTCGTGCAGCTTCTCCCTGCAACACACACACACACTCTTTAGGAGTCTTGTCATTTGCATCAGTTGAATCAGATTACTGTTCTGTCTTTTTAATTTCTTGTTTTTCACATGAATTACAGATTCACAAAACTTACAGATGCTCCTCCAGCTTCTTCTGCAACAAGGATGACTAGAGCGGGAGCGGGAGAGAGAGAGAGAGAGAGAGACGGAGGAAAGGAGGGAGAAGAAGTGAGATGAGGAGAGAGGGAGAAGAGAGGAAGAGTGATGGAGGGAAGAAGGGAGCGAGTAGAAAGACAGAGGAAGCAAGGGGAGGAGAAGAGAAAGAGTGTGGAGGGACGAGGGAGGGAGAAGAGACGGAGGGAAAGAGAGGGCGGAGAGATGGAGAGAGAGAAGGAGGGACGAGGGAGAGAGAGAGAGAGATCAGTACAAATCCAGGTCAGCAGCAAGTGTTCATCTGAGGTTCCTACATCAGTGCTAATCTGAATATCAGTATTTCATGCCAGTATAACTGCTGTATTTAATGAATATGTAAACTCGATGTGAGACTTAAAAATGACTTATAATCTTAAAATTACAATCCCCTGGGCACTACGTACCGTTACCCAGACTTACAGGACATAACGAGAAAACTTGGGCTCTTAGATTACAGCGTTGAAGACATACACTACATCTGACACACAACATCCACCACCACATTAAAGGCTTCATTTATCAGAAAGTAGACTGGCACAGACGGGCCGTACTTACGATGGCCTACGAGCAGGTGATTGGTCGATTGGTGGAGGTGGGCGGAGAGAGACACAATCAGGCAGGGGTTAATTTTGTAATTCACCACAGCACGAATCGGGTTAACAACATCATCACACAATACAGGAGAGAGAGGGAGAGAGAGAGAGAGACGACAGAAAACAGAGGGAGAGAGCACATAAAGGGAGGAGATGAGACACATCGTAAAGAGTAAATGAGATACTGACAGAACAGAGCGGGAGAAGAAGAAGAAGAGAGTATGTGTGTGTGTGTGTGTCGGAACTTCTAATCATTATGAGATTTTGTGCAGTGTTACACTATCAACACATCAAACAACACAATCCGACAATTTCCAACCCAAAGCACGTGTGTTACTGCGACTCCTGCAGGCTGGTCTGTGCTCAGCTGATTTGGACGACGATTGAGATGTAAAACACACCTCCATAATCCACTGAGCAAAGCTGGACCTTTAATTCATCAGCCATTAGTGTGTGTGAGTGTGTGTGTTTGTGCAAGCAGGGGCGGTCATGAAGACGGTGTGTTTGAGAGACTCACATCCTCAGATTTGGTGTCGTGCTCCTGCAGAGCTTTCTGCAGCTCCTCCACCTGAGAACGCAGCTCACAAATCTGCTGCTGACTCAGCCTGAGAGAGAGAGAATGAGAAAGGAGCCGTTAGAGGAAAAGAGCAAATCAACAAGCATCAAGGTGCTGTGGCAAAATAACGTCATGACGCTTGTTTACTCACCAATTTGTTCTTACATGTTTGTTCTTAAGAAAGTTAACTGGTTTTAAACGTCTGGTACCACGTTACAGTAAGAGTGAATCCCATTTTACCCCCCCCATCCCTATCCAGGGGTAGGGAGAAGGGGATGAGCGAACCGCATCTTCAAACAGAGACTTTTCAGAGGCTCACTCCAAACGGAGGGGTAGGAAATATTTCCCAGAATGCCTTGCGGAAAAAACTATCAAAAACATGACTGCGGAACCGAAAGAGACAACATTTTTTACCCAACTGCGGGGGGACCAACCTCGGGCAGGCGCCAAGAAACCGCAGGGCGCACACACACACACTCACACAATCACACTCTCACCTACACCTCACGGGGCCAGTTTAGAGTCGCCAATTAACCTATAATCGCATGCTTTTGGACTGTGGGAGGAAACCGGAGCACCTGGAGGAGACCACGCAGAGAGCATGCAAACTCCACACAGAAAGACCCTACGGCCGACCCGGGGGTCGAACCCAGGACCTCCTAGCTGTGAGGCGGCCCAAGGGACATACAACTGTATGTAATTTCTCCAGTGATAAAGATTTAAAAATTAAACCAACCGATGTACTGTGTAGTTTGACTTAGTTTTTCAGCCGCATGGTTGTATTCTTCATAAACGCCACAGAAAACAAATAGCTAGTGTAATGTTGTTCGCTGCTATACATCTCCACTGCTAATGATTTTCAGCTCCTCAACACAAATGACTCAGTGTTTGGCTTTGCAAATAATAACTACTTGTTAGATCATTAACAAGCCAACACCAACTCTGCCTAGTGGGGGTTTTCTCCCACACACACAAAAAGACCATCAGTGCACAAACAAACAAACACACACACACACACAAACAAACACACACACGCAGAGAGAGTTTGCGTATGAGCGGTTTGTGATACAATCTCTCATTTTCTCAGCCCACGCCAAGCCCTCTACAAGCTGGGAAGTGACGCAAACGGACATGTACACAAGCGCCTGCACGCAAACACACACACACGCACACACCTGTTTTGTGTCTCGAGCGTGTTGCAGCTGCGCTGTGCCTCCTCCAGCTGAGTCTGCAGCTGCCCGAGCGTCTGCCTGGAGCTCTCCTCCTGAACGCACAGCATCTTGTTCTCGTTCTGCAGACGCACCACCGTCTCCCTGAGAGAGAAAGAGTGTGTTAGGAGTAATTAAATGAGGAGATGAATAGGGGAAACCCTGTGTGTGTGTGTGTGTGTGTGTGTGCGTGCTCACTTGAACTCTGTGGGCATGATCTCAGACGCCAGGTTGCCCACCGTTCCACTGTCAGCGGCCAGAGAACCTATAGAGGAAAAGGGACGATCAAGAGAAGCAGCTTATTTATTGACTATTTATTGGGGTGTTCAAAAACAACAACAACCGTAAATCTAATCGCAATTCTTTCTCTGTTGATTTAAAATCGATTTATGCATTCCAAAAAAAAACCATATATATTTTTCAACAAACATAATGGCACTAGTTTACTTTTCCCCTGACACGAGTTCAGCTCACCAGGCCTATAGATGGCGCAATGTTGAAATTTGCCCAGATGAATTTATCAATCGAATTTGAATCGAATCATGAGCCCAAGAATCGGAATCGAATCGTGAGATTTTCTGAATCGTGCACCCCTACTATTGACCCTGACGTGTGTGTGAAACCGACCTGCTTGGGTAAGATATTTTTGCTGGACCTGAGCACAGCGAAGCTCCTCATTGGTCTCTCTCAGCGTGTCTCGCTCCGAGATCAATCTCTACAAACACACACATACACACACGTTTTAACTAGCAGTGACCTCAATAAACAAAGGCATTACATAAAACCGGCATTACCACTGTTCCGATAACGCAACCGAGCGTCAACACACTTGCCTACTTTCTAACACACACACACACACACGCATTTACCTCTTTCTCTTTGAGCAGAGCTTCGTACTTGTCGCTGAGGTTTTTGTACTCAAACTGCCATTTCTCAGCCTTCATGGCCTCGGAGGAGTGTTTGGCGTGAAGCTCGTGGACCTGCCCGACACACACATGCAGGTTTTAAAAAATGTTACTGACAGAATTTAAAAAGTAATCGCAACAATGGTTACGGACAAGATTATGTCGATTAGAGGTTCTGACGGTGGGTCTCGATTAATTGCCCAGACCTAGTCCTGCTGAGCTGTGGTACCCACCTGCCTCTTGTAGGAGTCCAGCTGTGTCCGTCCGGCGTTGGCTCTGCGCAACTCCTCCTCCAGTTCGCAGGTGCGCTGCATGTACACCGTGTTCCTCTCCTCCAGCAGCCGAACCTGCCGTCTCAGGTCGCCCAGATCCTCCAGCTTGCGCTTATACGTCTCCACCAGCGCCTCCAGCCGGCTCACACGATCTGACGAATGTCTGGCGGAGACACAAGAGGTTTAAAACCACATTCTGAGTAACTCGAGCACCGCGGTTCAGACTCCACACTGTGGAAAGTGTTTTCCTTTTTTCGGATGCAAAGTTAATGTTGAACTAATGCAGAGCGACGCTTAATAAATCACAACACAATATCATACTGATTCTATCCATAACAATAATATAAAGCCTGCGTTTTTGATTTGAGTAACTTTTTTATTGGTATGGGACATTTCATACCGGAGGATGTCCATCTCGTCCTTGAGGGCTTGTGCTTCTTGGGCTAGGCTGGTCAGCTCCTCGTTGCGGTGCTGAAGGTCGGACATCTCTCTCTCCAGAGTGTCGGTTCGTACGCGCAGGTCATCTCGACTGGTTTCCAGTCTAGAAAAAACACACACACACACACAACGTGAAAGTCTGGACCTCGGCACAGAGCTGCAAGTGCGTGGAACTATGGGCCTCAGTGTGGAGCTGGATGTTTGTGTCTGGAACTATGGGCCTCAGTGCGGAGCTGCGTGTTTGTGTCTGGAGCTATGGGCCTCAGTGCGGCGCTGGATGTTTCTGTGTGGAGCTATGAGCCTCAGTGCAGAGCTGCGTGTTTGTGTCTGGAGCTACGGGCCTCAGTGTGGAGCTGGATGTTTGTGTCTGGAACTATGGGCCTCAGTGCGGAGCTGTGTGTTTGTGTCTGGAGCTACGGGCCTCAATGCGGAGCTGGATGTTTGTGTCTGGAGCTACGGGCCTCAGTGCGGAGCAGGATGTTTCTGTGTGGAGCTATGGGCCTCAGTGCGGAGCTGCGTGTTTGTGTCTGGAGCTATGGGCCTCAGTGCGGAGCTGCGTGTTTGTGTCTGGAGCTATGGGCTCCAGTGCGGAGCTGCATGTTTGGGTCTGGAGCTATGGGCCTCAGCGTGGAGATGCAAGCCTGTGTGTGGAGCTCAGTGTGGAGCTGCTTGTCTGTGTCTGAAGCTATGTGCCTCAGCACGGAGCAAGAAGTTTCTGACCTGTAATTCTCCTCCTGGAGCTGCTCTATCTGAGTCTGCAGCAGCAGCAGCTTCTTGCCTGTGATGGTGGTGGAGGCGTCTTGAGGATCAGAGCGACTCAACTTCTCCTTCAAGGACTGCAGCTCCGTCTGCAACGTAGACTTCTCCTCCATCATCATGGACAACTGGAAAACACAAAATCCTTTTCACATGAGCCTTTTAGTCACAAGACAACAAAACAATTACTTGTTTTAACTGACAGTTACTATAAAGACTATTAAGTACGCTACTCTTACTGCGCCCCGTGCTTTAAGCATTAGAGCATGAGCAAAACCAGGAGTTAAAGGAGTTCTTGGCTTTCAAGCGCTACATTTTTGTTTGCCACATGAGGTGCTCCTCTTAAACAGGACAGAACGCAGTTTTATTCAGCACAAAGTGAGATGCACCGAGTCTCGGACGTTAAATAATGAACAGCCATAACCTACTGACAAGGAGGGCAAATAGGCTCCATACTGAATAAAGTGACTTTACAGGAATAAATAACTTACTTTAGAACTGGCTTTTCCAGAAAGAAGAGTTTGCGTCATATAAGATTGGTTTGTTTTAGTTTGACTGCAAATCTGGGGTTATGAAAGGATTTGATTTGATTAACATTCAGACAGATTATTTTCTCTAACTGAGAGAGCGGTAAAAAAGGGCAACACATGCTATTTAAGTCCTAAGAGACATATTATGCCAGGAGGTGAAATCCATCAGACTGTGCTCCTTTAGAAAGGATTATTAAAGGAGACACCACAACCTAATCCGGTAATATGATCCTCCACACAAAGCCTCAAATTTTATTATGAAGTTATGACTCTTTCGATAAATTCTCTCATTGCTGAGTCATTGTGGGGCTGGAGCGACGTGCCAACTACCAGGTATATGAAACCAATCTGTCACAGCTTTGGTAGCAGTCTTTGTGAAAATGAGAAGTCTAATCTTTTAGTCACTCTACTTACTGAAAAGCAGACAGTCTGGCTTTAAATCCTGCTTTTTGTAAAACACACATTCATCTAATCTAGTTGTTGTGAATCTCTGGTGATGTGCGGAGTTGTGTGTAGAGCAGATGTCAAAGGCACAGTTGTGTGTGAGGATGAATTCTGCAGTTTCAGTTTTGAAAGCGAGTGATTTTTTGTCACTGTAAACGCTCCACAGCACAGCACACTGCCCACAACCAAAGGAGCAGAGGACAGCTAACATGGACAGTGCCCGGGGAGCAGTGTTTGGGAACGGTACCTTGCTCACGAGTACCCCAATGGTACCTTTACCGGTCTCGGGATTCGACCCGGCGACCTTCTAATCATGGGGCGAACTCACTAACCGTTACTCTACGGTGTAGGGAAAGCATTCAGACTCTAGCTCACCTGATGTTCCAGGTCTCGACAACGTTGGGAAGCATCGTCCTTTTCGTCCAGCTCTTCACTCAGGAAATAGTACTTCCTTGACTACAGAAAGACAGAGTGAGTTTGTAAGAGGGCAGCAACCTCACAAGTGCTGACCAGAACCTTTACTGACAGCTTCTGTAGGAAAAGAGACGTGACCCAAAGCTCCATCTCTCCAGGAGCAGGACTGCAGCGCTGAGGAAACGCACCTGGTAGTCAAAGTCTCCGTAAGTGTCCGGACTCCCCGACTCCAAAGGCTCTTTGGTGAGAAGCTGCAAATCAAAAACGCACACAAGCACAGTCACTGAGGATTTGATCACATGATGGCAACAATCACATGCTAACAAACGCCCTGAGTAAAAAACCTAGACACGCGCACACACACACACTGCCTCATTCATACGAGTGTATTGGCTGATAGGAGCATAGCACAAACATAAAGCAGAACACCCTAACACAAGCTGGCTAATGGGACTCTTTGGTAGAGGAAAGACTTCTACGAACACAGACTTCAAAAATATACAAACTCACAAAATGTGTTTTTTGTTTTTACATATTCATTATTTACAGAACGGATTAAAAGGCAACAAGAAGAAGCTAATGATTGTTTTTGTTCTCATTGATACATGGTGCTGTTGTTCCATAAGGCTTCAGTTCCAGGGCGTTATAAAGTATGAACAGTGAGACGCACTTCTTGGATGGCTGTCATGACCACGTGCTGGACCGACTCCTCCAGGGTCATAATCTGCTGGATGTGTTCTATAGAAAGAGAGTAAAAAGGGTTAGAAAGTTCAAATAAGTCATTTCTTCTCATCACCTTTAAGCATGTTGTTAGATAATTCCTAGAACTTTCTGTAACGTCCTTAACAAGAGAAGTACATGGAGTTCCCAGCTTGTCTCAGAATGTCAAACTCTCAGTGCATTCAGCCTTCAGTGCTGATAGGCTTAACGTGACGTCTAACAAATCGGAGACACAACAGAGAGAGAGAGACAGCAGCACCAGAGCCAAAGCAGCTCATTTTTAAATACATTCATTTAAATCCGCATATCAGTTTGAAAAATGACACACCAAAAACCATAAAAATGCTGAACATCAGTGCAGATAATAAGCCAAACCCTAATACAGATGCGGATAGAAAAAATTCTGCAAGTCTTCCCTGGGTGGGTTTTCATTTCAACAATTTCAAACAATGGATGGGATCAGATCGGGGATCAGATTATGCAGAAAGTCGGTGCTCCATAGGGGCCTGGGTCCACCGCTGCGAGCGCTCAAAATCTCACGTCCAGAGCGCTTTCTCTCAGCACTCGTTGTTGCTAAGTTACCAAAAACACCATTGGGCGCTTCCGCGTTTCTTCGCTCGTTCAACACGTTTATTTGAGATCACTAGCTTAGCCGACAAAATGGAGAGAAATTCCGTCTTGGCATTAGCGGCAGCGTTTATAATAGATTCTCACGTCTTCGAGACGAGATCGGGAGCATGAAATCTTTTCCAGCTGCGCCGCTATTTGTAGTTAGTTCCTGACAGTGTGTGTCCCGCCCCTTCCTCGATTTTGATTGGCTAGCAAGAGACAAGCGACACTGACGAGCGCAGTGCTGTTCTAACAGTTGAACGGATTACAACTTGAAGCGCTCTGGGCACTGCGGTAAAAAAACTGTCTCCGTCGCTGGTGGACACAGGCCGTTATGGTGAACTTCTTGGTAAAAGGCGCTGATTAGGTTGAGTTTGGATCCACATATATAAGATATTTGCTTGCTGTTCACTAGGGGTGTAACAACACATCAATTCAGTGATCAGTGAGAACTAGGGATGCACCGATTGCAATTTTCTTGGCCGATTCCGATTACTGATTTTTTTGTAAGTGTGTTCGGCCAATACCGATTTTTCCGATACCAATTTTTTTCCCCAGATAACAGAAAATTAGAGCTGCTGCGAGTAGCCGATGACCGACACAAAAAAATGGGTTTCAACTTTTTTAATGTAACGTGGTAGTTAATTTCCCTGTTTACTAGTTACTTTTATAATAGTGACATATAATAGTGGCAGCTCTACAGCAAATACAAACAAAAATCTAATTTTCTTTAATATAATGCTTTATTTTCCTAACAAATTTTCTTTACAAATTTAAATCAATAAAATGTAACTCGTAAAATGTAAAATGTAACATCTCCGGTAATTCGACGTCCGAAAAGTAACGTCTACTTGGCATTATGTATTTTGGGCAGAGGTGATTTATCAGAGTTCTGAAGCCTGTATCCTCAACTATGGAAAACGGCTAATCATCTAGTGATCACCTAGTGATTGACTTGTGCATCTGTGTTTATCTTGAATTAGGGAAAGACAAGTGGAAAAACCCCGCCCCCAAACTGCCAAAACCCGCCCCCTTTCAAACCGCGCACGCAGAAATCTCACTCGAGCGAAAAAGCCGCTCGTCGGTAATCTACATCGCGCATGAGAACATTTAACACATCGAGAGGAAAAAAGACATTCGCGAGAGTCAAAACACAGTCCGCGTGCAATATTACCACAAGCGCGCACTCGATTCTTAATTTTGTGCTCTCGAGTTTCACATTTGCGCGCGCGACTTTGAAATTCACACCTGCGAATTTTTTGCGGCAAGCCATTTTGCGCGCTCTAGTTTTGGCATTGATGTGACGCCATACTCACGCACCCAAATCCGATTCCGATCGCTGGCCGATCGATTGGTGCATCCCTACTGAGAACATAGCACTGCTCCACAATGAAAGCACTGATCAGATATCAACCATATTGTAACATCTCTCATATTGAACAGGAGGTCTTTTTTTTAAATTAAAAGACATTACTGTTTATCTCTTAATCGTCTGGTTGAGCTCAGGAATAAAAATGTCCATATTTAGTTGCTTTTTATTATTAGATATGAATTTAAGTGAGCGTGTTAAATCAGCACGTCGACATCGCCCGCTGAATCCTGAATTGAAATCATATCATAGCAGGCTTTAAGATATCACCAGACATCGAATTGTTGCCTGCTGAATTGAAATAACATTGTACTGTGATGAAACTTGTGATTTACAGCCCAACTGTTCACTCGAGTGGACAGGATGCATGATGGAGTTAAACCAGCAGGTCGTTTTTCCTCCACTGCACCTCAATTACTAGTTGTGCAGGAACTATTCCAGACACAACGTCACACATTACACACTCTCAAATAACCCAGTGTCCAAAATCCGACACTCAGCACCTCCTATACGTGCAGTCACCAGATCAGCTGGCAGCTGAGCTCCAGTTTCTCGTCTTACCTTGTTTCTTCTCACAGCTGACAGCGCAGCCCAGCACCAACTGCACCAGCCGGCCCAGCTCGGTCACATCTCCCATCTCGCCGATCAGAGAAACCTCCGGAACGTGCTCGTCTGCTACCTGCTGGCCCAGCACCTAGCAGACAGGAAAAATGAGGACAAGTAACATTTCGCACAAAGTGTCTCAACTGACCTTTACAAAAAACACAATAAAAGCATTCCGAGCATCTGCTGCCAGTACTCACATCATGATAATACTCCATCATACTCTGCAGGATTTTCTTCAGGTTGCTGACCTGAGAACACAGTTACATAACAATCACTACCAGCAGACTGAAGAAAGACTGATGGTTTAAACCTCACTTATTGGTTGAACAGCAGAACTGCGTAAGTAGGAATGGTGTGCATCTCGGCACAGGCCGACAAACGCAGTGATTGGTCTGCGATAGCAAAGGACGAGACGTTTTGACCTCTACGGTCACTGAAAAAGCTACATAAATTCATGCAGTCTGATTCACTGAGGTGCTAATCGTACAGTGCCGCTATCTGAAGAATAGGGGGTGGTAAAATGCTACGTAAATGTATTCTGCCTTAAGTAGCTGAAACTTGGTCAATTAGTAGGGGCGGCGTGCTGCTTAGCATGTAATGAAAAGCGTACTGGTCAGCCTATCTAATCTGCATAATATGCTAAACAGACTTTTATGAAGTGACTCCTTTCTCCAACGCTTACTACATCAGCTGCTTTTTGCAACATTTGCTTGGACCCCGCTCAATGCCACTTAGTAGTGTTGCGCGGGTCGGCTTTTTTTTAACACCCGCCCCAAACCGACCCGTCAGGAGATTCAAACCGCCCCACCCAACCCGCAAAAATACGCGTGGATAGTGACCCAAAACCCGACCCGACCAAAAAAAAAGCACCAGTGAGCCTGTATTGCCATGGAACCTACCAATGAAGTGTCATTTGTGACACTGTAACCCATAGATGACAGAGATTTGTGCTAGAGTCGCACTGAAGATGATGACACAATTTTATCCAAGATTAACTGTGTACCAAACAACAACAAAGAAACCGAAAGATCGATTTTTACGTCGTTATTTATTGAAGGGTTGCGGAAAATAGCACGAAAGACAGTTCTCTCGCACACACACAAACACACACAAGCGCGCATGTATGCAAGACACACTAGTTGTCAAAACTGTAACATCTGACGTAACATCAGATCTGAGAACTCAGATTTGAATGAACTTAGTAGAACTTGGATTTTCTTTTAACTTAATTTTGTCTAAAATGAAGTAGAGCAGAGCATACCTGACCATGATATTTCACCAAACTAGTAGCTTATCCTACAAACTGAAAACTCCAAAACTGAAAAATATACGCCGACTGCATTTATGACAGCTGTTTCGAAGCACTGTGGAGAAAGAGGATGGAATCCACCGTGCCGGGGTTTAGCCTATTTCGACGCGCTTCCAGCACGCGACCTGCTGAACTGATGGCAGGAACGCAAAGCACCGCGCTTGCCAGCATCGAGAGGAGAGGTATTCGAACCCCGTTTACAACACGTTTTGATCGATAATGAAATGTGTTTTGTAACTTTTTGACCCGCCCGCACCCACAATATTTTAAAAATGTCTGCCCTAAAACCACCCGCACCTGCGGGTCACCCGTCGACCCGCACATCACTACCACTTAGGATTTCTTCTCACTCATCACCTTAATTGCACCTTCCAGTCACTCACGTCTGCTTTATAATGATGCTTCTGACCCCCCAGCCAGAGAAATAAAGACAGATTTATACCTTGAGTCTCCAGTTGTCTCCGCTCTCGTCCTTTATCCTGCCCAGCCACGTCTCGTTAAACCAGGACGGGTCTCTGAGAGCAAACAAGAGAGGTGGGGAGAGAAGATCACAGATGTTAGACAGATACTCACCTCAACATAACATAACACACACCAATAGATACTTACACACAGACATCCGGACAAAACAAGGGTGTATGATTAACGCATTTCCCAATATCAGCCAGAGTGGTTCAGTTATAATCAAGGCAGAGCACAGAGGAAAAGATAAGGTAATGGATAGTAAAACAGCTTTTACTTTACATGGTCATGTGGTCAGACTTACTAAAAAGTAATGAATCTGGAAACAGCTTCAGGCATATATCATGTCAAATACAGATTATAATTTTAACAGATCAAAATCATCTCTGAATGACTGTGTTACTTCATAAACTAAGTATCAAAACGCTCTAAATAAAATCGCAAATTAGGCCCAAAGACCAAAAATATACAGGAGGAGGTGAATGTCACTTCATGGTAATATATTCAATATTATATTTCATTTGTTATGAGTCATTTTGGAGCTTTATGATGATATGAAACGTTATATACAAAGCGAAATATAAAGAAACGAGCTATTTAAAGCACATTTTGCATAATGCACATCATTGGCTTTTTACTGGCATTCTCTAACAAAAAAACCTGGATAATCTGGTCACCAGACATGTCTCAGACATTTCCCAAATTATCACTTTAAGGAAACATGTGCCAATGTCAACAATAACACACACACAAACAAGATTACGTGCTTCTTACATTTTGTGCAGCACATGTGCGATGGCCACTCCGCTGGCCAAGTCCTGCTTGCTTGTACATGAAGGCACTCGATACGTCTGCAGCTGCAGTCCAACAAGGAGAAATGGGAGTTAGACCTTCTTAAACAATGACTCGCACAGCCACTATGAAGTTTATTTACTGCACGAAGATTTCTCAGCAAAATTAACATATAAGCCAGAACATTTTGTCGTCAACTGTATAATAACATAACTGCGATGATGATAAAATGAATTGTGACCAACAATTTTTGTCTGTTAACCAACATTTTCTTAATCTCCGCTGTGATTTATCTGAAGATTTATTACAGACGTCGACATCAAAAATTGTCTTGATAAAAGAAAAAGCAGATTATCACCGGAGTTAATGTCCAAAACCTTTGTGAACTAATCGATTTATTTTGGAGTGCAACATTTTTTGGTTTTAAATCGGGCAAGAACCAAATCCAGACTGGTTTTCAAACTCATTAACCTCAAGTTGCTCCAAGAAGACGGTCCCTGCAACTGGAAAATTTAGGTCACTCCGGATAAGAACGTCTGAAAAATTCTGTAAATGCAAATGCAAGATGATATAACTCAGTTTGTCCAAACACCTTCTTTTGGAAAAGCGCCATCAGATTCCCCTACAGTCCAGGTTAGTTTTAAGACCTTTGCTCGGTTGTGTAACAGCTTAATCTTCCCAGCGGGAGACTTTGAAGCAGGGAGGTCAGGCTCGGGTCCTGGTGTTTTTTCTCTATTTTTACACTCGGAATGCAGGCTGCGAAGATCTTGTTTACCTGCAGCTTATCAGCAGAATATGGAGACATAACCCTTTTATGCAGGAAATTTGAGATGCTTAGTCGAGACATTTGGATGGATGTTCACTCAAGTGGATGATGCAGTGCATAAAAAGGGTTAAAAGAACACTAAACTCTGAGGCTTTCAAGTCTGGAATCTGGAGTGAGTTCACAGAAACTGCTGCTGACAACTGTGATTCACAGAAAGGATCAAACAGATTAACATTCACCTTTACGGCCTTTACCAGATACTCTTATTCAGAACGACTTGTCTTTCAAGCTAAGTTACGTCATCTTACATTTACATGTTTGGCATTTATCAGAAACTTTGACTTCAATTTCCTAATTACAGAAGCAGTCTTTCTGAACCAACTTGGGTTTAAGGCTCTTGTTCAGGGGCCAATGGTTGTAGTTCTGCTCTTGGTTTACAGAGAAACATAAATTCTTTTATATATACAGACAATAAGAGCTGGGTAAGTGTTTATTTGTATCAAGCAGCATAAATATTTATTTGTCTTAACTCGTGCGCTTTTATTATCGCACATGCGCACACCGTGGGAACGATATATTGTACATACTTACATATTAGTCAGTTTTATAGCGTTCAGAAGATATCAAACTAAATCTTACTGCTTATCAACAACCACAGACGAGTATGTCACGTCTTTAATTACTTTTTATGACTTATTAAACGCACCTGACCTGAAGTCTGCACTTGCCGACCTGTCCCAGACATGACAAGTTAAGTCAGAAGCTTAACTATCTCATATGAATAGCTTTGCTACGTTCTTTTCACCCCAATACACTAGCAAACGTATTAAATATCAATTAATATCACGTAAACTCAATTAAAATCCCTTCATTCTGACTTGGCGTTTATGAGGGCTTGTGATTTGGGACGCAGCCGGAGTTTGTCTGCTAACTAAAGTTAGCAGATGCTCTGAGTAGACGCGTAAATGTGACACGAAATATGAATGTATG
>JAVGVS010000707.1:0-97500 GCA_032718565.1 Distichodus sexfasciatus
TTATTATTATGCACACCATTAGCAAATTTTTGTTATACTGAACAGTTTTAATCACTTCTGTGTTGAATTTAATCATTTCGTAAGGCAAAGCTAGATTATTTATATAGCACATTATCATATTAGGTCATTCAATGTGCTTGACAAAAGTGTGAAATAAAAGTACAAAAATATTAATTTTAAACTTGTTGAAAAATAGAATATTACAAAAAAATACGTAAATATAAAAAAAAGAAGAATCATTATACAGGAGGTGAAATAAGTATTGAACACATCACCAATTTTCTAAGTAAATATATTTCGAAAGGTGCTATTGACATGAAATTCCCACCAGATGTTGGTAACAACCCAACCAATCCACACATGCAAAGAAATCAAACCATAGATGTCCATAAACTCCAGTGTGTTATAAAATTGAAAAAGTATTGAAATATGAAGAAAGGAAGGTGCAAAAAGGAAAGGAAAGGAAAGTCATGACACCAGCTGAAATCTATCAGTAATTAGAAAGCGATCCTGCTACTTAGTGCAAATTACCATCAGCTGGTTCAGTCCCAACTGATGACCTTCGCAAGCTTATAGTTGCAAACATCCTGATGGTGTTGGTTGCAGAAGAATTTCTAAACTACTGAAGGTACCAGTGAGCACTGTTGGGGCCATAATAATAATAATAATAATAATCAGGAAGTGGAAAGAACATAATTTCACCATAAACCGACCATGACCATGTGCTCTGTGCAAGACTTCAGACAGAGGAGTGAAAAGAATTCTCAGAAGAGTTGTCCAAGAGCCAAGGACCACTTGTGGAGAGCTTCAGAAAGACCTGGAATTAGCAGGACTCCATTTGCTGAAGAATATAGTCCAACCAGATAAGACCAAAATTGGACTCTTTGGACGCCATAATACACACCATGTTTGAAGATCAAAAGGCACTGCATGTCACCCCAAAAACACCATACCAACAGTGTTTGGAGGTGGGAACATCATGCTGTGGGTCTATTTTTCAGCATAGGGCAGTGGCACGCTTCATATAATTGAAAGAAGGATGAATGGAAAAATGGAGCGAGACATTCTTGATAAAAATCTGCTGCCGTCTACCAGGATGATGAAGATGAAATGAGGGGGGATATTTCAGCAAGACAATGATCCCAAACACACAGCCAAGAAAACTTCAGAGAAAGAAAATAAAGCTGCTAGAATGGCCCAGCCAATCACCTGACCTGAATCCTATAGAAAATATATGGAAAGAACTAAAACTCAAGAGTTCGTAGAAGGGGCCCACGGAACCTTTAGGATTTGAACACTGTTTGTGGGGAAGAATCACACCTGAGCAAGGCATGGGTCTAGTCAGTCTCCATACAGGAGGTGTCTTGAACCAATACGTTTGTACAAAGTATTAAATAAATTTCAGTAAGCGTGCTCAATAGTTTATTACACACAACGTAATTTATGGACATCTATGGTTTGATTTTTTTGCATTTGTGGCTTGGATGGGTTGTTACCGACATCTGGTGAGAATTTCGTGTCCATAGCTCCTTTAAAAATATATTTACTTCGAAAATTGGTGATGCGTTCAGTACTTATTTTATCCGCTGTGTGTAAGAAATGGAGACAAAAAAATGATCAAATGTAATAAATCATTTATGATATAAAATTTAGTTAGAAGGAGCAGAGAACTGGTTAAAAGTCACTCTTCCACTGTGTAAAGTCACTATAAATACAGTAATATTCAACATCCTAATCATATTTATATTAAATCACCCTTCAATGTAGCCCAAAGTGATTTAGACGAGAAATAAAATCAGGAACAAAATAAGCAACTAAGCAAAAGCAGTGTTAACATGAAAAATAATATAAAATGAATAAAATAGACGCATAAAAGTGAAATTGGTAAATAAAAAAAGAAATCGAAACCAATTTATTCGAAATTTTTAAAAGTGTAAGGAAATGAGTTTTTTAAAACAGGAATGTGCTTCAGTTTCTCTACCTGTTACTGGTCACTGTAAAAATTACTCGGTGGAAGCCAAACACAAAGTTTAAATTTGATTATATTTAAGTTAGTGATTGTTATTGTGAACACAGCACAACATGCAGTGTACCACAACCACACGTGAGCTCTGTATTTGACCCATCCATGATGGAGCAGTGGACAGCTGACATGCAGCGACCAGGGAGCAGTACTTGGGAATGGTACCTTGCTAATGAGTTCCTCAGTGGTACCTTTACGGGTTTCGTGTCAGTGACCTTCCAATCATGGGGGCGAACGCCCTAACTGTTACACTACCAACTGCCACAGTTGTTGTTGATACTGTGATCCTCAAACCGTCTCTGGCTTCTTCAGAATATTCCCCTCAGAAATGCCACTTACTGCCAGATCTCACTAGCTGTGGAAGTGGGAGATGAAGGCTAAAGTGGACGTTGTGTTTTCACAAGGCAGCAGCAGCTCCATCTGGAAGCCATCAGATGTGCGAGGGGCCCTGGAGTTCGGCCCCTCAGGACGCATCTGCACACCACTGGCCTCCGGCCCAAACTTGCTGATAAAAACCCGATAAGCTTTGTGTTTATGATTAGACGCAGGACTCTTATTTTAGAGCGGCTGGAAAACAGCTCGGGGAGGAGAGAAAGCATTTCATCCTGCACTGTTCTGAGCAGGGGACACAAATGATCTAAATCATTCTACATATATTTTTTGCAACTTAAAAAATGAACATTATTTTGACATTTTCAGAGTTAGATTTATTTACTTTATTTACATGCTTTTGTTGCACAGAATAACAGAAGCAGTGTGGTTTCTCTTCAGAACCCAGTCGTCCGCTTCCATCTCCAATTAAAGTCTCTGAAATGGTGTGGATATTCACTTCTCTCTCTGCACGCTCGCTTCCCTCTATTTCCACTACAAAACACACATGCGATAGGAGAGTGTTCTGGATGGGCGGCGGAGTGAGTTGTCTGGTTTGCGAGGGCAGAGAAGTACATGCTGTTTGTTTAACATTAACGTGACGATTTGTACTCGATGTTCACCACATTTACTACATCACATGTGGAACAAGCTGAGATGTATCCAGTATATTCCATATATCGCCCACCCCTAGCTTAAAGTTGAAGTAATTGAAAGAAGAATGTTAACATTGACTAATTAATCCAATCCGTCTTTTACACTGCAGGTGGGCAAGTTCTGGCGTTATCAGTGGCGACCCAAAACTATTTTTGGGAGCGCACTGACAACAACAAAAAGAATGACCCACTAGATGTCCAACAGCCGTTTAGACTTTCCCTTATTTGCACAGTCATCCCCCTTTTTCATGCTGCGAGTTTGCAATTCCAGTTTTCTTCCAAGGCAAACATCTGTTCCAAAGTGGGGGGAAAAAATCCACGTCTGACGTTCAAACGATCAAGGGAGCTACGTCTGTTCTCTAAATGCTGCATTCAAGAGATTTCATTTTTATATGCTGTATAATTGTGTTACCTCAGTTTCCAGTGCCACCTGTCTCGCGTCCTTCGATTGGTGTGAGCAGCGACTGGGCTGAACCCTGCATTTCTCTGCCTTTAATTAGAGTGAGGACGTGGTTCCTGTGAACAAAACGTTTTAGTCAGCTCTTAACCCACACGTGGATCAAACAGCTGAGGGCGTTTTATTTACTGGGAGCCTGACTGAGAGCCGGATGTGTCTGGGGGTCTGTTTTCTGCAGGTTTAGATGTGGAAACTGTTCGCGATGCGTGCTGGCTTTTTACGCTGACAGTTGCACCTAATGAGAGAAAGCTGCAGATCTCATACAGAGAGATATCACCGATGCTGCTCAGAAGTACAATTCCATTTTATTGCTTTTTTAGAAGAAGAAAGGCTGCTGTGGTGGCACAGCGGTCTGAATAAAATCCGGTGTTAGTGACCAAAAGGTTGTGGGTTTGAATCCTGGGTTAGTCTTTTAAAAATAATGCAATAATAGAGCAATCTCATGGGCAATCCATGCCACTGTTCCAGAAATATTGTTTAGGTTTACAGACGGAATGTACAGGATACTCCGCTATTTGTTAAACTGCTAACCTTGCGTATATTTCGCTGCACAAAAGCAGAATTTGTATTCCATAATTGTAATTATAGAATTGAAACTGTACTTCTCTACACTTGATTGCTGTTAAAATTTTTGCATATACAGTATTATTGAAACACAATTTGCACATATTACTGATTATATTTTGCACATACTATGGATTGTCATTTTTCCCCACTAAAACATTATTGTAACGTTACTGCTGTAATTTTCTCCATCTGACTGCTGTTACGATATCTGTATATTATTGAACCCCTCTTATAGTTAACTTACACTCTAAGAAAAACTGATTCTTCATTAGAGCTCTGGAGAACCTTTTTGTGCCGTTTATGGTTCCGTTTGAGAACTGAATGCAAAAAAAGGAGTGCTTTAAGTAACCCCTTTTATCATGTTCAGCGCTTTGAAGAATCTTTTATTTTCAAGTATGACCTTAATGTCTACTGACCCTATGCCTAACCTGCAGATACACTTGTGGCTGTGTGTTACTGTTATGGTGCAAATGTGAATCGTAAAAGATGATATCTGCCACTGTCTTTTAGAGAGATCAGTTAGTAATGTGCAATTTAAATAAAGTAACTGATAACTTGACTCAGTTAAGTTTTACCAAACACTACATTTGAACAAGTTGAACAAATTATTACATATTGCACATAACGAACACAATTACAAAGATACAAATACTAATTACACTAAATTCTTCATGATCACTTCATGATAAATGGTTCTACAAAGAACCAATGGGTAAAAGGGTCTTCATAGAACCAAAGAAGGTATCGCTATGGCATCACTGTGAAGAACTACTTTTGGTTCGTTTACTTTTAATGGTATAGACACTATAAAGATACTGATATTTTTTAGTAGACCGCCTGTTTAGAATTTCATATTCAACTGCTGCAGATCATATGCACGTTCAATGCAAAAAGATAATTCCAGGACAAAAATTGTACATTTAAATTCCACATGTTCAAACTAAATTGCACAGTCTCTCTTTTTACCTCTAATTTAGAGTTTTTATATTTGTTTCATATTATAGTCTACACTCAATGTGCCTTATTGTTCTTTGTGATGCAGAAACTGGAGCCACGTCGTCTCTTCTCTCTGTCTACTTGTATGTAGTAGAGCTGGCAATGAAGTTTAACTCTCAGAGAGACTATCACTTTAATTAGGAAATAGAAGTTTCTGGATAATGGTATCTGCGAAATGCCATAAATGTTAATGTAAACGCACTAACATCTGACCTTTTCTCTAACAGGGGTTGTTAACATGTGTAACTCAGCTGGTGATAACTTAGTTGAACAGCAGTTGTTGATTTAAGTCTAGTTTTACAGGTTTGGAGAACTGTGGTGGACTACAAAACACTGATGTATGTAGCTCTGGATAAGAACATCTGCTAAATGCTGTAAATGCAAATGTTAATATGAATTTATATGAATAAATTAAGCAGTTGTATACGTATAAAAGGGAATGAACGTGAGTGATTATTTGTTATTGTGAACACATCACAGAACAGCACACAGTGCACCACATCCAAATGTGAGCTCTGCATTAGAGCCATCAGTTAAGGAGCAGTGGGCAGCCCTCTGGACTGCAGGACTGTACCTTTCTCAGGAGTACCTCAGTGGTACCTTTTATCGGTCTGGGACTTGAACTGGTGAACCTTAAAACAACTTTTCATTCATTCTTTTCCTGAACCGCTTAATTCTTTATCGGGGTTGTGGGGACCGGAGCCTACCCCGGGACTATGGGCGCATGACGGGAACCAACCCCAGGCAGGCGCCAACATGCCACCAGTCTGGTGCTTTTCATATCTGCAGAGTTTGCCGTTTGCTTGGTAGCAAACAAGAAGAGGGAAATTAAAATCCTCTTTTTACTGCCTTCATCTCGACAGTGAAATCCACTGTGTCATCTGTTAGCAGTTAAAGCTGCTTCTCGTGATGTGTTCAGTCCTAAAGGGAGACGTACTGCTGCTCAGCACAAGACTAAACACTTGGGAAAAATACACGTTTTCAGCTTAATCTCTTGAGCAGCTTCACAATACACTAAGGATTTTAGCATATTATTACTAACCCACAATATCATTCAGATTACTGTAGCGAGAATAATCCCATTTCTGCTGTAATATTTATGAATGTCAATACTTTATTAACACCGTGAAAATTTAACCAACTTTACAGAAGAGCTGGTTCGTGTAAATTCTAACATTTGTAATTGCTTAAGTGAGTGATTATTTGTCATTGTGAACACAGCACAACCAATTGTGATCTCTGCATTTGACCCTTCCCTGAAGGAGAAGTGGGCAGCTGCTTGGGAAAGGTACCCTGCCCGAGTGGTACCTTTACCAGTTCAGGTCTTGAATTTATGACCCACCAGTCACAGAGTCATCTCCCTAACTGTTACACTATGTACTGCCCCAGTATCATATCGATCACTGGTTCCTGAAGTGAAACGAATGGAAGTCATACCGTAGCAGAGTTTGTGATATCGCTAGACATTGAATTGTTGTCAATTGAATCTATATAATGACATGTTGTCCTAAAAATTTAGGAGTGAACAGCTTTTTAAATGAAATCAATTTAATGTTACTGAAGATGTTAAGCCAGAGTAAGTACTAACTTTTGTTAATCAAAATATGGTGGAACTCATATTTTAAGTGTTTGATTATCATGTTTACAATGGTCATTTTGCTGGTTTAACCCTTGTGTTATGTTCATTTCTCAGGAACACCAATGACGTTCTTGGGTCAATTCGACCCAGGGCATGTTTAATTAACCCAAAAGTGTCAGAAACCAACGAATCCTAATAAACATTGTTTATATCTCATTATTAACTCCATTACTAACCGTTTCAATCAATATTTGGTCTAATGGTGTTATTTACCTCTCACAGATCATGGTTTAATGAGGATATTTCACTCGTTTTTCATGAAAAAAATGGCATTGTAAAACTTTTCTGGAAAGACCTACATATAAAACACAGTAGTTTTACATGACATTGATTATTTTGAATTCAAATTGACCCGAACAGTATCTATGTAATATAAACATGCGCTGGGGTGTTGCACGTATGTGAAATGGAGCATTTTTATTTATATGTTGATTACCCTTATTAAGCTAAGCACAAGAAGTTTCATACTGAAAAATACGTTTTCATTTTAAAATGGGTCAATTTGACCCGCAACACAACAGGAGTGTTAAAACACACTTTATGCAAGTCACAAATGTAACGAGTTGTGTTGCTGTCCCGCAGGATATTAGCGTACAGGATGATGTAGTAATCTCTGAGTGGTATCTCTGTGTGAGCAGCAGGGATGATGAGATATGAATAAGATGGATGAGACATGAAGTGGTTGCTGAAGCTACTATTCACTTTCATTTGGTCTAATGGGAGCAGAACAGGGCTGTGTATCTGTGTCCAGTGTTTTATGATCTCCGGTTCGGCTTCAGTGTTTATATTCAGTCATGAACTCGTAAGAGTGACCTCAGCTCAGCTCAGATAAACTAAACTAAACTTGGCTCTGCTGTCTCTATCTCTGTAACTGAGCGCAAAGCCTTTACACTCCCACATCGGGCCTGTTATCTTCTACTGGGATTTCTACACTCAACAGGAGTTATGGTTTTGACGCCAAAAGGCAGATGAGCAGAGCAGTTACGTGACTATATTGTGAGCTTAGTAAATGTATTTATTTCAGTTTATCAAGGAACTCATTTTTTATTCCATTTTTAAATCTTTTCTTGTTCTTGCTCAACAGAAGCAAGAACAAATTTCACTTTAAAGTTTTACTGCCAATTTGTGATCCGTTTTTTGAAGAACTACTTTGAATTACACTATAATCACTCAGTGTTGTGTGTGTGTAGCCATTCTTCTATCCATCCACCTATCTTTTTTTTGTTGTTGTTTTTTTGTCTTTATTTATTAGTACGGTTTGCTCAGAGCAACTTGGTAGCACTTTGTCCAAGATGAATTTCCTTTCGGGGACAAATAAAGTTTATCCTATCCTATCCTATCTATTCTTTTGTCCGTCCATCCATCCATCCATCTGTTCTTCCTTCCTTCCTTCCTTCAATTTGTCCATTCATCCATCCATTTTCCATCTATCCATTCATCCATGCATACATCCTAGCATCTATTCTTCCATCCATTCCTCCATCCTTCAGTTTTTGCATTCATCCATTAATTTGCCATCCATAAATTCCTCCTACCGTTCTACTATCCATCCATCCATCCATTCATTTGTCTATCCATCCCTCCATCCATCCATCCATCCATCCATCCATTGATCCATCCATCCATCCATCCATCGATTCATCCTTCCATCCATCCATCCCTTTATCCGATCATGCATCCATCCTTTCATCCATCTGTCCTCCTGTCCATCCTTCCTTCCTTCCTTCCTCCCTCCTTCCTTCCTGCCTTTCTTCAGTCTTTGCATTCATCCTAATGTTTTTCAATCTGTCCATCCATTCCTCCATGTATACTGTACATCCTTGCCTCCATCCATCTATTTTTCCATCGATCTATCCATGCATTCATCCTTTTATCTATCCATGCATTGATTCTTTCATCCATTGATTCTTCTGCTCATCCGTCCTTTCTTCCAACCTTCCTTTCTGCCTTTCTTCGATCTTTCTATTCATCCTTCCATTCATTTTCCATCAAATTCATCCCACCATTCTTCTATCCATCCATTCATTCAAGCTTGCATCTATTCTTCCGTCAATCCATCTTTCCTTCATTCTTTTAATTTATTCATTCATCTATCTATCTACCCATTAAATCCATCCTTCCACCCATCCATCCATCCATCCATCCATCCATCTATCCATTCATCCTTCCTTCCATCCATTTATCCTTTAATCTATCCATCCATCCACCCATCCATTCATGCATCTGCAGTTTTATCCACTTATACATCTATACTTGACTTCCATCTATCCATCTCTCTATGCATCTATCATCCTTCTATCCTTCCATCCATTCATCCATTTGATTATCTGCATGTAGTGTACCAGTCAGCATCGCTCTTCCAGCAGATTCTTTTCACTTTTTAGCTCCTAACATTGTTTGAATCTTTTCTCAAATTCTGCCTTTTCTATCTAAGGTTTTACAGTCAATTTGCACTCATTTTTAGAGAATCACATTAAAAGCACACTGTGTTCTGTGCAATCATCTATCCATCAATTAGATCCATCCATCTATCTACATGTAGAATAGCTGCCACCGTCGCTCCACAGGCTGATTCATTATTCTGTAACTCAGTGTGTAAAACAATGCACTTATTTGGTGTTGAACTCTAACAGGGTGGCATTTGCTGCTCTGCATTTCAGGGATGACATCACATTGAATCTATTTACTCTCTGCAGGTCAGTTTACTCCGTGTTTTGGCACTCTGTCCTCTGTGCGGTTCCTGGTGAAAGACGGCCTGTAGTAGTGGTGAGGTCATAAACAAGCTGTGTTTATGCAAAAAGAATAGAAGGTTTGGATGAATCTGCTTTTATAGTTCCTTTTAAATGCACTCTTGTCTCTGTGCCAGTGCCTTTTCCCGTTAACTGAGCCTCATTGGTGAATGGATCAGTTTCTGTTACTGTTTAATGGATTCCACATTAAGTTTAATTCATTAAGCCTCACATTACAAAAAGCTAAATGCTGTTTGTTCAAATGGTCATGTTAAAGGCTATTATCTTTAGCCCAATTCATCAACGTCTATGTTGGATTCATGATGCGATTTTCAACTTTGAATAAAGTTCTCTTCCTCCTTCATAGATTGTGGTCTTACCTAAAATAAGAAGACACTGGTGAAAGTCTGAATCTTTGTTAGAATTGTGTATGAGGGTTTTAAGGACAAGTATTCTCTTAAGCGTGAGGAAGAGTACTGGGCATAGACATTGTCATCCCCCTCATTAGATCTGGTTTCACCTCGTTTGGCTAGAGACGGCTGGGTAAGTGGTTGAAATCCTCTGAAATGTCATCAAACTTGTGTGTGAGATATCCAAAAAGAAACTGTAATCCCGAGTTTATTATCAGCTTGTAACGCGGAGCAGCTGCAGATAAACAGAGCTGTGCAAGGGAGAATGCTGACGCCAAAACATAAACTCCTCTTACTGCAGACTTTAAGTGTGTCTTACCCAGCGCTCACAAAACCAGAAGCAAAACTCAGAACTGCATGACATCCCCCTCACAGATTAGGGAGAATCAGACAGGGTTTAGGGTGTTAGTGCAAATTATATAGAATAGTTCAGACCTGCATAATAATTATAATTATAAAATTGCTTTTAACTTCTATAGCACCTTTCTCACACCTAAGGTTGAATCTACATAAGCAAAAAAACAGATCATTAACAAAGAACAAAGGGCCTCATTCGCCAATATTCTGTTACATTTCTTTTGAGAACTGTTATCGTCCCCTCAAAGATGACAAGAAATCTTGGTGTCACCCTGGATGACGAACTGTCATTCTCTTCATGCATCGGCAACCTACCAGGACCTGCAGACATCTTCTATTCAACATCAGAACTCTGTACTGGCTGGACATCTACTGACAGCAACAAGACCACTTCAAATAACCCAGAATGCAGCTGTGAGACTCATCTACAATGTTCCTAAATTCTTCATACCGCACCTCTACTATGGAACCTGCACTGGCTCCCTGTGGCTGCTCGCATCAGGTTCAAACCTCGAACACTCACCTTAAAGAACAAGACTGGAGTTGCACCTCCTCTCTTATCTGCACTGATCAAGCAGTGATCTCGTCCTCTCAGAACATCAAGCGCTGCTCATCTCCGACCAGCAATTCACTGAGAGAGCAAAGAATTCCCGAGTTTTTGGCGACAACATAAAATGATCTGCGTTCCATTGAAGAAAAGTGAAACGTAAAGACCATGAGCCGAGTAGCACCACAGAAATGTAAAGTGAGCAGGAGTGTAGAAATGAAGTAGTCAGAAAAATAGAGTGGAGATTAAGTAAAAGATTTCTTAGTAAACGTAAGAACACGAGCAGCAACATTTTGTACATGTTGAAACTATAGATTTTTTGGTGGAGACGAGATGTAGCGAAGGCATGAATATAGGTTTTGGCAGCCTTCGTGGATACACAAAATATTGCAAAGATGCATCCTTTGATTAAAAAACTGATATGAGGCTGAAATGATCTGCCTCGCTGACGTAAAACAAGAGGGGCAGGCCCATCTTCATGGCCAAAACTAAACTAAACAGTTTCTTCTACAAAGAACAAACAGTCACACAGTCTACACAATGTTAACAGGATGGTCAAAAGACAAAAACCTTAGGGGTGAGGCAGATATTTTAAGAATTTACTGATGTATTCTGAGAAGCTGTCAGCATCACTAGTGTAAATCAAGAGACTTGATGTCTGTGAAAACAACAGACATTTTTGTAGATACGTTGTTCCAGATGCTTCTGGCATCTTGATTAAAAGATAAAAATTAACAAAATCCCCAAAATCCCAAGCAGTGTGTCTTGGACAGATCTCTGCTTTTTCCTTTAAATTATGACTTTGCTACATTCCAGGTTAAAGGTACGCCTGTCACACTTGCATTCCGCCTGAATAAAGCTTAAGAGACATGATGTATATTCCCATATGTGCCTTTATCAGCCGTTTAAACTGAGTGGAAACTGAGGGTCCGTGGGAGCAGTTGGTATAAAAATGTTTAATCTCTTCTGTTCTGTTCTGTAGAGCGTGAAAATATCTCCTAATAACTGGAGCATTCTGAAGAAATAAGCCGCTTGTGGTCACATTCTTGAACGGCAGTTTGAGAGAAGAAAATTAGATTTAATGTTTGTGCTTTCCCTCCTCAAACTGGTGCTATGAAACCTAAGTGTTGCTGAAATGGTAAAATAATCAGTGTTGAAATCGTCTCAACGTTGGAAGCGAAAAAATTGGAAAGGCTCTGACCTGCAGAATTAGAGCATACTCTTACGGCCGACGGTATGTGGGCGCTCGGTCAAACCAGCTCTGGCCGCAAAAGATGGATTGTCTGTGGACAGTAAAATGTTTTTGCAGTGGACGCGAGCTTCCCTGGCTGTTTGACACGGCTCTGGCTAGGTTTACCTCAACTCCCGCATGAAGGATTGAACAGCAAGAAACATTTCTGAGCACGGAATAACCAGTTTAAACATCAGTGTCCTGCTCAGTCCCATCAGACTTGCTTTTATGAATAAAAATAAATAAAACTAATACATGTTATAATGGGATTTTCAAGCCTCTAAAAGCAAATTCAGTGAAAACAGAAGCCAAAAGAAGCCGAGTCAGATTGATTTGCCAAGTGAGTAAAAAATGTACAAGGAATTAGCTTCCAAGCCCTAGGCGTCCTCTTGGGTTCCTTCACGGATGGGTCAAATGCAGAGCTCACATGTGGTTGTGGTGCACTGTTTGCTGTGCTGTGTTCACAATGACAAATAATAATTCTCTCTAGTAGTCCAGATGATATAGATACAACACAAAATAATAAAAATAACGAAACAGTACCTAGTTCCACTTTACAACGCGACTCCTCTTATAAAGGGCTCTAAATCATTTTTAATCATGTTGTTAATGAGGTTGTAGGCAGTTTTTGTATCATTAATAAACTGTAATAAACAGCTGTGCTACATTGACGCAGGATCGCTATTTGGCGAGATGTGTTTTACACTCGTTTGTAAATGTCAGAAATAAATGTCAGTAACTCATCAGTAATTAGTGATAAAAGTGTCGAGGCATCGGGATGGATAGGGGAATCATCAACTCACACAGCAAAGTTGGTTTAGACAGATAACTGATATCTGATATCAAGTAACGCATCAACACATCAACATCAGCTAATAACGAAAAACACTTGCACCCGAGTGTAACTCTACTGGTGTTTTAACGGTAATAACACGTAAACAAACGGCTGATGAAGTCGACACTTGAACATTCTGCCTGAGACAAGGAAACGAGATAAGCTGAGACTCTAACAAGACCTGAGACCAAATTTGATCACCAAATAGCGATCCTGCAGCAGTGTAGCACGATTGTTATAACTTAATGCTGGCTCACTATTTGGCAAGGTTTTATTCAAGTCAAATAATGAGTTTGCATCAAAATATGATGATTGTTCTAACTTGTTTATTACTGTTTATCAATGATATAAGAACCGTCTTATTGTAAAGTGGTACCTACATGATACATAAATAGACAGTATACACAAATTTGACCATATACAGTACAGTACAGTGAAACAGAATATACACTACACTAGCGTTTCCCAATCCCGGTCCTCGCGCCCCACCGCTCTGCACAGATTCGACTTTCCCGACCAACAGCACAGCTGATGCTACTAATCAGCTAATTAGCAATGTAGGACCAGCATGCGACAGTGCAGGAAATAGGGAAAATGTGCAGAGCGGTGGGGCGCGAGGACCGGGATTGGGAAACGCTGCACTACACAATGGACATAGTACAAGACACAATATGAAATATACAATATACAATCGATGTACAGATGATGTCAGGAATGTGATGAAAGTGATGGAAAGAGGGAAAATGTTCTCACAATCAAACTTCGAATCGAGAAAAAGAATATACTGGGTATACTGTTTATTCTGTTTTATACTGTTCCTATACAGATTTACATAACTGCTACATTTCTTATAAACATTTGTCTTTTAAACTGAATACTTTTATACCATAAAGGTGTTAATTTTTTATTTGTCTAGCTATTTAATCTATTTATTTATTTGAAAGCACCACTTCTTTTTGGCTTGTAGCATCTTTTTATACTATTTTTCATGGTCATATCCTTGCACTTTATGTCTTATTAGTTAGATGTCGCAACATTTTTGCTCCCTATTTCAGCTCTTTGTGAACAATAAACTCTCTTGAATCTCAAATATTCAGAGTACATCAGGTGAAATACATACTGAGTGTTCGTTTTTACGGGTTTGTTCTCTGCTAATTTCATCCGAAAATCTTACTCGACCTCTGTCCCAACACCATATCCATCACCAAGCAGATACTCGAGTGTATTCCCAAATAAGTGTGTCTCCCCCTTTCTCTCAGCCCATTCGGAGAAAGACGCTTGTCAAACAAAGCGTTTGTTCATGGGGGAGGAGGGCTTTTACCTTCGCCTCAAAATGGAAACAGAAGTTCAGCGTGTTTGGCTTGTATGGAATTACAGTGCCGGTGTCCCTGTGGGCCTGCGGTCAGGATCCCGGCTGCTGGGAGGAGCGAGAGAGCGAGCGAGGGAGGGAGTGGACGAGGGATTGGTGGAGGCTAAACCTTCTCCCAAGCACAAAGAAAAGCTTTCTTCCAGGCCTCTTGCTTTCTTAACTCTTTTACCCATTAAACTTTCCCTCTCGTCCCCTGCACCAAGCACCGAAGAAGAGTCTCAGAGGTAAAGCCTGAGTTGATTTAGAGACTTACGAAACCAAAGTTCAGTGTCATCCTGTAATGGAAAATGTCAGCAAAATTTACTAATAAACGCAGTGGTGCCATAATTTGTTGGTGGCAAACAGGAGACTGAAGCATCAGAAAACCAGACATGATGGCCACCAAACAATAAACTGAAAATGTGTCTTCTTGCAGAACAAATACACATTCATCACGCCCACGTGGGGTTTAAAGTAACTGTGGAACGACAGACACAAAAGGGAGAGACATGCCTTAATAGGGGACTAACTAAGCTTCCATTTGCCGTCGGTGCTCGGTTTCCAAGTTGTTTTCCAAGTGACGATATGAATGCTCCCGTTTCTCGGACATCCGACCAAATATCTCAGAGCAGCACAGACGATCCTGAATCGAGGATGGATGCTCAGTTTAAAGAATGTAATAAATGCTGCGATTTTTTTTTTTTTTGGACATTTTGCGCACTTTAGAGTTGTTTGTGTCTAACTTGGTCAGCTGTGTACATAATATAGTGTTGTTGTAGTCAAATGACGCGTTGCTGCGGTCACGTTGTACGTGAAAAACCGTGTTGTTTATCAAGTGGCGATGCTAAATTGTCTGGCTGATGTCGCTAAAAACAAATGACTGGCCTAGTTAGCCGAACAGAAAAGTGAACAGGATCAACAACTCGGTGTTTGATTGCTGTGTGCTGAAAACTGTCGACAGAGACAACAGTTGTAATTAAACATGGCACAATACCACTTTTTATGTCCGATACGATACTGATATTATAAATGTGGATATCTGCTGATACAAATCTCAGACCTGATAGTCTTTGAATCTTTTTTAAACATTAAAAATTATATATATACTGTTTTTAAAAAACATTTGAAAACACGACTGAGATTATTCTGTTATACTTAAGGAAATACTTGACTTAAATACTGTTTTCCTAACTAAAACAATGTAATAATTACACACCCACATTGATCTGCTAAATTATTTATTGTTGAAATAACACATGGAAAAAAAAATGTTTAAACACATTTTTCTGCTGATTATAGATGAGATAGCAGTTAAGATATGAGTTGGTGAATTAATGTTCGGCCAATATCAGAAACGGACTAACAAAAAAGTTACAGAACCATTCTCCTTAATAGAGATTGAAAAGAAGGTTGCAGTTGGGCTATTTACAAAAACCACAATATCTTGGGCTTCCTCAATGATCTGAGCAATAAAAAGTGCCTCTATAACAAAAATTGTAAAGAAAGTTAAAAGCACAAAATGTGGGGAAAAAAAATAAGCAAAAGTAGCAGCAGAAGAAGACTTTTCAAGAAGTTTTAACAAATGAGATTCACGAATCAAGATTTATTGTGGTGTTGGTGGCCTAGTGGTAGGACACTCGCCTTTGAACCAAGAGGTTGTGGGTTCGAATCTGGCCTTACCAGCACTGGGTCCCTGAGCAAGACCCTTAACCCTAAGTTGTTCTCAGGGGAACTGTCTCTGAAATAAGGAAATGTAAGTCGCTCTGAATAAGAGTGTCTGCTAAATGCTGTAAATGTAAATTGTTCTCTCTTCTACTCTACCACATAGAGTGTAGATCATATAGAAATTAATAGAGAATTAATAAAGAAGCATACTGTATCTGGAATTTACACATAAATAAATACATCTGCCTAAATTATAGTAGATAAAATGTGAGTAAATGTGTCTAAACACAAACATTCCTTCATTCATTATCCGAACTGCTTAATCCCCACCAGGGTCCCGGGGACTGGAGCCTATCTCGGGACTACAGGCGCAAGGCTGGGATCAACCCTAGGCATGCGCCAACACACCACAGGGCACACACACTCACACCAATTTAGATTCGCCAATCGATCTATATTGCATGCTTTTGGACTGCGGGAAGAAACCGGATCACCCGGAGAAAACCCACGTGAACATGGGAAGAGCATGCAAACTCCACACAGAAGGGACCTACGGCCGCGCCGGGGATGGAACCCAGGACCTTCTCGCTTTGAGGCGGCAGCACTAACCACTGCATCACCAATAAACAGTATAATGGAAATTCAAAGACAGGTCAAAAGTGACCGTTATTTTAGTGCTAAAAAGAAGTTCACGCTTTAACCAGGATATGGACAAGGTACTAAATTGACAGTTTGGTGCAGAAAAATGAGAAACTGCTATTCGAGATGGTTGTATATAACCTGCTCTTCAGCTCTTTGGTTGAGAACTCTGACTGCTACAGCAATGAAGATGAGCCATATTTTCATATTTTTTCCACATAAGAAATGAGCAAAAACACCTGTTTTCACATGAATTGCATGAGGTCTAGATATATAAGACAAAAAGAAAGACTTAAGTGTTGACATGCAGCATTAAAACAATAGTTTCTCAATTTGACAGTTCAAGTCTTTAGATGTTGAATAGCTCCACTGTTTTGCTGCAATCTTTTTGGAAAGGTAAGTTCAGCAATTTTGTCATTCTGACTATAAAATGCTTATAAGATTACAGAACCAAATTCCTGCTTTGCACGAAACAATTCAGAATTTTAGTGCAGATTTGTTCTGGATCATTCTGGATCTGGCAGGGCACTTGAGGTGTCCTGACTAACAGACATGGGATGTGACCTGACGTATGTGTGAAGATGGTTCTCTTTGACGTATGTGTGATGATATTTCTTTGCCTTCTTTCCATTGTAAATGTCTTCCGTACTTTTGCAGACTTCTCACAAAGACCAAATAGCATGACATCCACAGTGCAACAGACTACAATAACATGAAAACATCAGAAATATTTAATAATGCAGCCACAAAACTTTGATTTGGCAGCCGGACCCCCGCCCCAAAGCTCTGAAGTGAAAGTCGTTTGTCACCCGCCCCATCAAACGCCGCCGAAAAGCCTCCTCTCTACTCGTTCTGAATTTGAAATGAGAAGGCGTTTTGCTTGATGGCTTTGTCGAATTTCCCACTGGACCACAAGTTTCACCAGAGAGAAACCGCTAAACCGGCTGACACGGCCATTATGCTGCAGCAGCGCAGCACTCGGGCAGCAGCTGGGAGACATTATGGCCCGAAAGGCTTGCCTCTCCTCCGACAAATTACATCTGAGCCAGTGTTGTGCTTTTCCATGTTGAAACCTCATTAATTTCCACACTGTATCATTTAGGGTGTGCTGTGGGTATGAACATAACACGTCATGGCCAACCCCCGGTCATGGTGCATGCTTAAGTCTGGAAAAAAACCCTTTTATTGCGAGTGCTGTGTTTCTTCATCTTCATCGTCGTCTTTTTCTTCCCACTTTTTGTTACTATAACTCAGGGGTCTCCAGTTCTGGTCCTGGAGTGCTGGGATTCTGGAGCTTTTCCATCATACAGTACTTGAGTTCAGAACATTGACATATTGTCCTAGGTAGAAGCTCACCAGAATTGACCCACCAAGTATGGTGGAAATCTTCCAGGATGTTGGGCCGGAGCTGGACTAACTGCAACCCTCCTTTAGGCTGTATCCATACAGGCATCTAAGTAAGGCGTTGTTCTGGCGTTCATGGCGTCAGGTGAGCGCAGACTGAACACAGACCGTTTTTCTGCTCATTGGCGTGAATCAGAGCGTCCACACGGGACCTGCGTTCATGACCTGCGTTTGGTCGGCTGCGCGTTCAGATGGCATCAATTTCTGCCAAAATCCGAACGCAACTTCTGCCAAAGTGACGAACGCAAAGAAAGCGTTGCTATTGTGTTTACATGGCGTTCGGTTGACGTTCTGGAGGACCGAATATGTCCCATGATTCCACAAGTGTTCTGATACAGGAAATGCAGAAGAAACCATGCTGAAAATGTCAGAGGCGATTGATGCAGTCCAGTTGGGCCAGAAAGTGGAGCAGAGCACAGTGCTATGGGACGTCTCTTTAGCAGAATACAGTGAGCGTTAGGATGAAGTCAGTATTGGCGGTGATGTTTTCTCTTCTCCGTCTACGTGGTTGCATCAGGAGGATTTTTAACAGAAGACAGTGTCTCGGTTTTAATGAAGCACAGGGATCCATTTTCCCTGAACTCAATGCAGAACTATCCACAAAGACGAGCCACAGGTAAACACTTTGGACAGCCTGATTACTATCGCAGGAAAAACACACCAAACTACAAACTGGGCTGCAGGTTGACGTTAAACAGTGTCAAACAAAATGGCAATATAACGCCTCACTGAAGTCACAGATACAACACCCAACAAAAACACGTAGGGCGTTCAGAGCGCGTTCATTTATCCAAGATTCCAACGCCAGGGTGGTGGGGCCTTAAGGAGAACAGTGATATTGTCACACTGGGTCCTGGTGTATGTGTGTGTCTGTGCACCAATTTCCATTTTTCTCTAACATGATTTTTGTTAAAGTATATAACTTAGTTGGCATTAACTTGGTTGTTGATTTTAAGTCTAGCTTTACAGATTGAAGAACATCAAGCCACTCTGGAAAAGATGATATGCTAAATGCTGTAAATTAAAAATTGTAAATGTGAAAGCATTGATTTGTTGAGAAACAAGCAAAATAAATAGTCTCAATGGCCACAAAACAATAAACATGCAACACTGAGCAGGCCAACATGGGAAAGATGCAAAAATGACCCAACAAAGGACAAAGTATATATTCTTCTTTTGTTGGCTTCTGCTGCTAGGGCCCGCCACAGCGGATCAATTGCCTCATTGTCCACATTTAGAACTGGTAAAGTTTACTGTGAATGCCCTTCCAGACACAACCTTACCCATTTATCCAGGCATGGGATTCAAACCAGCGACCTCCCGATCACGGGGTGAACTCCCTAACGGTTAAGCTACCAAATTCCCCTAAAAACCACTGCCTATGCTACTGAGCTACGAGCTAAAATAGCAAAAATTGTAAACTGCTACTGATACATACTGTATATAATGCACAAAATTACATTCAAGTATAATAATTATAACTTTTGCTCATATTCTGTCGTCTGACCTCATAACTAAAATTGCACATTTTATATAGCTGAGAAGACAAAATGTACTTTGTCACTTTGACTTTACAAGCTAAATCATGAAGTCATTATCATCTAAATATATCCTTAATAAATAAATAAATAAAGATTCTCTAACTGCTCCAATTAGCATCTTTTCCATTCGGTCATCCTGTTTTACTCATGGAGTTCAGATGTGCTTGAACCAGCAGAGTTGGGTCAAGTTTCCCATAATTCTTTCTTTCAGTGTGTGTGTGTGTGTGTGTGTGTGTGTGTGTGTTCCGAGTCCAGAAAATTCTCTTCCAAGACACTGCTGTGCCAAGGCCGCCATGTTTGCTTGTTTGCTCTAGATATCTGTTACTCAGCTTATACATCCTGTAATTAATCACAGAAGTTCAGGACAGTGCACTGAAGGAAAAACTGTATCGTGGAAATCACATCAAAATAAACAGACACAGTAAATAGAGCTTCTTATGGCAGTAGTGAGGCAGCTAAGAATACCTTCATGAACTAAAAAGTATATAATTAGTACTTAAATAACTAGTACTAGCATGTAAATAACCATGGCGTTTATCTGTAAAGCTAGACTTAAATCAACAACTGTCATCCGTCTAAATTACCACCAGCTGAGTTAAACACCTTAACACACCCTCTTATAGAAAATATGAAATTAGTGGCACGATATCATCTTTTTATGTCCAATACCAATATCGTACATTTGGATATCATCCGATACGATACAAATCTGATACAGTCTCTGAGTCTTTAAAAAAAAGAAAACAGAAAATAATGCTTTTAAAAACGTATGAATACGTGACAGAGATTATTCTGTTATGCTTAAGGAAATACTTGACTTAAATATTGTTTTCTTAACTAAAACAATATAATAATTACACACCCATATATATAGGCTAAATTATTTATCATTAAAATAGCATCTTAAAAATTATTCCTTTAAACACAGTTGTGTAATTTCGTGACGCTCCCTAATCCTGCGGCGCTAAAACCGTCAGGAACACGGAGATTGTGAGTGAGAGCTGGTGTTGTTAAGGAAATTAAACGGTATAATGCTGTGATTTGCTTTTGGGGTTGTAGTGTGTTGCGTTGCTTGTTCTGCGCATTGTCATATCAATATGTAGGAATTAGTGTGAATGTCGAACAATAAACCAGCTTTACCGCGGTGCCACTTCCCATGCAGAACCAACTGAGCGTGCGTACGCAAACATGAAAAACCTACAATTTAATTGAACAGATCGGCTCCGTAGATCGACCCAATGCCACCGATACCCGATCCGGCTATTTGAGTCATTATCGGACCGATATTGGATCGATGCCATCTCTAACATAAACTATCTTCATCTGGTTTTCTGTGCTCCTTTTACCTTTATTAAGTGTGAGCATCTTCTTGTGTGTCCAAACGTGGAGACGTGTGTGACTCTCCTGCTCCCACGGTCGGTATTAATCACTGTTTTCCCTCAGCACTCCTCACACCGCGCCTCCACAAATCCGCTGAGGTATGCAGGCCACCTATTCACACCACATTAAAACAGGCCAAGCAAGAGAGAGAGACAAAAAGAGAAAGAGTCGTAATAAAGCTTGTGCAGCAGAGTTCACCGTCTCACTGAATGTTGTGGTAAAACCTCACCGGCCCCCCCATACTCCAGGTGAGACTGCCAACGCCAGCTCCAGCACTGTACAGAGAAATTCTTTACTGAAAAGTGAGGAAGGGGTCACTCGGTGGAGGATGAGTTTGTGAATTTAAGTGTGTGATTATTTGTTACTGTGAACACAGCACGGCACACTGCACCACAGCCACATGTGAGCTCTGCATTTGACCCATCCATGAAGGAGTAGTGGGCAGCTTTTTGGCAGCAACTAGAGAGCAGTGCTTGGGAACAGTACCTTACTTCTGAGTACCTCACAGGTACCTTTACTGGTCCAGGACTTCTGACCACGGGGCAAACTCCCTAACCGCTACATTACCAACTGCCCCTTAATTCAATTACTTAATGTCTGCACAACTACAAAAAAGCGGTAAGCAGCGTAAGTAAAAATAAGAAAGTTTTATCAGCATCTGCTGTCTCTTGGTACTGACAATAAAACTGTGAGGGCGATTTTGCTGTCGGCAGGAGAGCGTTTACGTTCACACTGAGCTCAGCATCTCGCACATGACTCCCGTAAATCCTCCCGGAGGGGGAACGTTTCAGCTTTATTTTATTTTCAGGTTATCGAGGCTAACTGCACCTCAGAGACTTACAGAGACAAAAAGCGGTGGCTGAGCTACTGGAGGAGTGAAGACTCCTCTTCTCCCTTTCTCATCTGCTCTCTTCTCCTCCCTGAACACCGTAAAAATGATAAGATCAATAAGCCATTTTTACATACTTCTTTGCTATGCTTCAACTATTATATGTTTTCATGTTTAATCATTACAATATTTGCACAACTATTGAATATTGCTCGTACATATCACTGATTGTAGTTCCTCACTTGAATGATGGTACGATATTTGCACAAATTACTGAAATTATTGTACACAGATTGTAGTTTCTAGACTTAACTGCTATTACGACATTTGCACATATTAACTCATATAGTTAGCTCAGGTGTTATAAAATATCATACTTTATATGTTAGCTTTATACTGTATATCAAAGTTTCTATTTTATATTCTATTTATGTATTGCTTACTCTATGTGCCTTATTTGCTCTCTGTACTGTTAAACTGTGTATTCTCTGTATACTTGTGATGACAATAAAGTTTACTTTAACTTTGACAAATATAGACTTAAAATAATAAGCATATCCAGTATGATTTTACTTGAAAGTTTAGGACACGGGGCAGCACGGTGGCGCAGTGGCTAGCGCTGCCACCTCACAGCGAGAAGGTCCTGGCTTTGACGGCCCCGTGGGACGGCCGTAGGGCCTTTCTGTGTGGAGTTTGCCTGCTCTCCCAGTGTTCGCGTGGGTTTTTTCCAGGTGCTCCGGTTTCCTCCCACAGTCCAAAAGCATGCACTACAGGTTAATTGGCGACTCTAAATTGGCCCTGTAAGGTGTGAATGTGTGTGTGCTGTGCAGTGTGTTGGCGACTGCCCAGGGTTGTTCCCCGCCTTAATCCTGTAAGTTCCCAGGATAGGTTCCGGTCATCCCGTGACCCCGTTTGAGATTCAGCAGTTTAGATAATGAATGAATGAGTTTAGGACACTTAAGCCCGAACTTAAGTTTTTAAGTTAAACCAGGTGGATTTTTTACGGTGTGTGTGGTGTAATAACACATTCGTTCTTAAACACAGCTGTAGTGTAAACGGTAAAACTTACAGTTTTAAGTTAATTTTCAGCACTTCATATTTTCATTTCCAATACCAGATTTGAAAACACTGAGTTTAAGTGAGTGATTATTTATACACGGTGCACCACCACCAAATTTGACCCATCCGGGAAGGAGAAGTGGGTAGTTGACATGGCAGCACCTGAGGAGCAGTGCTTGGGGACGCTACCTTGTTCATGAGAACGTCAGTGATACCTTTGCCAGTTTGGGACTTAAACCAGCCACCTTCTGATCATGGGGCCTACACCCAAACCATTACTCTACCAACTGCACTGAAAACTTGTAGTAAGTTGTAGTAAATGAAAGAAGTATGGTAACGTGACATGAATGTGATCATGTTTACTGTGTACAATTCTCTTCTTCTACTTTCTCTTTTCAGCCAAAAAAAAACCGGTCATTTAGCGGAGAATAAAACCTTGGACTCAAACGAGAAGTGAGAACCAGCACTGGTCAGCCGCTCTCTTTAATTCCTAGAATTTAAATTCAGTGAGTTGAACTTGGCAACGGTCTCGGGTATTTTGAGTGTTTCGAGGATCCACTTTGGTTGCCGGCTGCTTGCGCGTCGCAGGTTCAGCCAGCGTTAACGCAGCTCTCGTCCGCAGGTTTCCGACGTCTACAGCTGGGCCTGCGCAGCCTGACAGGAAAATAAACACTGCACAGATCTGCACCTCAGCCCGGCAAACGCAGGATCCAGAAACGCTCCAGCTTTCTGCCTTCATTCCTTTTTTCCTGTGATGTGCGGTGTTTACCCCCATGCTTTTCCCCCAGAATTCACTTACTTTCACTTTCTGTAAGTCAGTACACAGTTTTGGAGAAGCTGCTTTTAAATGTGTTCAAGCTCCAAGCTACTTGTGATTAAAAGTATGTAAGCTCCACTACAAGCTGCTGTTTTACTATAGTAGTTACTACACTACAAGCTGCAGAGTAAAAATAGTAACAACATCCAGTAATACTGAGTATTTGTGCTGGAGGATACTCTTAAAGATGATTCATTTTGAAACAACGTAACAACGCAAGTGATACAACACAACACAAGTGACAGCAACGCAAATGTGACACAACATAACGCAACTTTAACAACGCAAGTGGCACAATACAACACAAGTGACAACACAGCGTAATGCCACTGTAAGATATTGCAAGTGACAACACAACGCAAGTGTGACACAACACAACACAACTTTAACAACACAAGTAACACAACACAAATGACAACACAATTTTAGTGGGGTGATATAATACAGTGTAACTGTAACAAATACAAGTGATACACATACACAAGTGATAACACAGCTAAGTAAAATGATGCAAATACAACCTAACTAAATAAATATTAAGTGGCATAATACAACACAAGGATAACACAGCGGATGTAATCAGTAAGATATTGGTAAGTGATAATAAATACAAGTGTGACACAACACAACACAATCTCTTTAATAAATACAAGTGATAAATACAAATGACAACACAATGCAGGTGATATAATACAGTAACTGTAACACAAGTGATACAACATAACACAAGTGACAACATAGCTTAAGTGCAACATAACATAACCTAACTGTAATAACACAAGTGCAATACAACATAAGTGACAACACAGCGTAATGCAACTGTAAGATACTGCAAGTGACACACATAAATACAAGTGACACCACAACACAAGTATACAGCAACGCAAATGTGATACAACACAACATAACTATAACATATGACATAACATAAGTGTGACATAATACAACGCGAATTGTAATAACGTTAAGTGATACAACACAATATAAGTGATACAGTAAGTGCGATAACACACAACACAAATGGGCCATAACGCAAAGGTAAATATTAACATAACACAATGATATAATACAGCATAAGTGACAATACTTATAATGTAACTGTAAGATGCTGCAAGGACATAATACAATATAGTGATAACATAGTGCAAGTGCAACATAACATTAACTCAACTGTAATATTAACACAAATGTAACATTAGCAAAGGTAACACAACACAACGCAAATGTGACACAACAACGCAATTGTGACATAACAGAACACGACTGTGACACAATGCAAGTGACAATACGATTCAACTGTGCTATCAGTTGTGTTTTATGTATTTGCAGTGTGTCTATGAAAGCAGCGGGTGTGTAAAATGTGGCGCATGTGTTGTTTAGTTAATGAAAGTGTTTGAGTTTGTGTAGTGTTTTCGTAATTGCAGTCTGTTTGCATGTGTTTGCAGTGTGTTTTGTATTTTGAACTGCACTGCACTCTCTCTGCCCCCGAAGTAACCACAGGTCTGAATAAATTGTAACACGACACTGAGGTTTAGCATCCGGCGTCTTTTGGGGTCGACTGTCAAAGCATTTAGGAGGTTTACAACCATGTATTTTACTGTATAACACGACTGTAATGAACCTTTTTGACTTTTCCTCCATACCAGAGCACATCCAAAATCCAAAAGAAACCTTGCCGATGTCTTCGCTGAGGGCTTCTGGGGTGTAATAACGCACACTGTTATTTAGTAATTACAATTTATCAGCAGCGGAACATTCCCGTGTTCCACATGGTGATTTTCCAGAGCCGGAGCAGCAGGTTGGAGTGTGTAGTGGAAGAGAGGCGCATGCTAAACGCGACATGTTAAATGTTAAAAGCAGCTCGGCGCTATTGGCGTGACTATAAACCTTGCTGCTGTTTCTGACTGGGACAAACTGGGTGGTCCATTACACAGCCTTTATACTGCGTTCACCTGCGTTTGTGCAGTGACCCAGAACGAGAAAGAATAGGAAGAGGATAGAGACAGAGACAAAACTGCTCCTGCTGTTGCTCTACATCATCGTGTTCAGCGTTGAGGAGTAGCTCACTAAAATTAGTGACAATACTAACTTACCTACTTTATTTAAATAAGTGATTATTTGTCATTGTGAACACAGCACATAACCAAATGTGCATTGCGTTTGACCCATCCGTGAAGGAGCAGTGGACAGCTTTTTAGCAGCCTCCCAGGGAGTAGTGCTTGGGGACGGTACCTTGATCATGAGTACCTCAGTGGTACCTTTACCGGTCCGGGACTTGAGCCGGCAATCTTCTGATCATGGGGTCAACTCCCTAATCTTCAAGAGTGTCCCACAGCACAAATATGAACTATTACTAGATGAAACAGCTTGGATGTAGCACCTTTTGCGCGAAAAGTGTTGCGTTGAGTTGCATGTGTTTGCAGGACGTCTATGAATGTGCAGCATGTGTATAAATTGTCATGTGGACGAAAGTGTTTTGTGAATTTGTGTAGCGTCTTTGTAACTATAGTGTGTTATCCACTTGATTTATATGTTGTGTTGCTGTGCAGCTTTTGCATTTTGAACTGAAGTGTGCTCTCTCAGTTTTGAAACTGAAAGAAACACTAAAACATTCAGCTTTAAGTAAATGACAGAGAGAGTAAATACGATTTTTAATCCAGACACCTGACGTTTTAACTGCTAATGACAGTGTAGGTGTGAGAGTCAGAGCCTGAAAATAAGAATCGGCACATCGTCCTGATGACCTGCAGATGGCTTTCATTACGAAGGAATGTTTTGTCCAACAGGATGGAAAATCGAAGCGTTTGTTTAACAGAGTCCGTTTGGAGCTCTGCAAGCCTCGGCTTGTGCTTGTTGTGGATGAAGCGGTTGGATTTCTTTGTTTACGTGAAGTTTATTACTCTGTTTTTTTGGCTGTAATTTTCATTTTCCCCCCCTTTTTAAACAGAGACACTCCCTCAAGGTCTCACCTTGTTTCTCCACTGTTATAATTGCTCCTCTAATGACGTTCATGGTGTGCAGGCTGCTGTGAGTCTTTCCGTTCAGTACTCACATCTTAAAGAAATACAGCCAAGCTAGGATTCCAAATCGAGTCGAGTCACAGGAATCGTATTGAATCCGGTAATACAGTTTTACAACCACAATACACTAAAGAATATATTACGACCTGCACAAGTGGACTCTTAAGTCAGAAACGTTAAGCATCACAAGGGGTGGGGCGAGAAACACCCTTTTTTCCAGTACGCCGCCAAAAAAAGCAACAAGACGAGTTGTGGGTTATTTGACGATACAGAATAACAATAGTATAATTACAGTAATCTGTAGATTTGCTGTGGTAAACTAATTCAATTAACCTCAGCTACAAAATATTATTGGTTGTTACTAGGGATACATGATACGTGATATTTATTGGCCGATGCTGATATCCGATGTTTTTCACGCTTATATCTGGCGATGACGATAACGATGCCGATAACTGAGTCGAGTGCAGGCAGTTGAGTGTATAAAGATAAGATATTTTGCATGTGAACGTTCCACTGCGTGCTCAGAATTTTGGCACAAAAATAACCCCATAGTTCTAACATTCCCAACACATCACCAAGTCAAGCCAGCGTGAAAGCAGAGTGGAGCGAGGGTGGAGCATTTCCAGCATAGTGCACAACATTTATGAAAAAGTCACTTTCTGGCCTATGTAGTGTACCAAGTCAAATAGGGCACGTTTGACACTCCATGAGCACTACCTAGTGTGTAGAGAGCCGTTAAGCTACAACCCTGATTATTTCCTGAGACGCATACTACCACATAGAAAAGTATGATAAGAGCGCCTTACCTACCATACTATTAAGTGCAGTAGTGAACTCACATTCGCTATTTAGCTAGTTTAAAAAGTTCACATATGCAGACAGAGTTGAGCAAGAAAAGACGAGAGATTTTTCTGGTGAACGTTCCACTGTGCGCTCCGAATTTTGGCACAAAATAACACCATACATTTGAAGAAAGGAGGCGCATGCCGTATAAAATCCCACCTCGGACTTTGGACATGCCAGGGCACAAGCGCTAACTTTTCCCACATACAATAAATGCGTCATCAAATATCAGCTGAAGATATCGTGCAAATCTAAGCATTGGCCCGATGTTGTTGACTTAAAAAAATACTTGTTGACAGATTCTGATATGATTCAGATTTTCCTAGATCCCTAGTTTTAACTAATCACTGCTGTTAAGAGCTTGTCTTCTCTTCTCGTTTTTTGTTGTTAGAATCTTACAGATATTTCATCACAGACCAGCTAATCAGCATGAAGGGGTGGAGGAGGTGAGTGGCATGCTGGTTGGCATAAAGCGATTTATGGTGCTGCTATTTATGAGTCTCTCTCTCACCTGCTCAATGCTGCAGGCCATCGGGAGACGCAGACACAGCAACGAGGCGAAAAAGCAGGGTGAGGAAATTCTTGACATTCCAGCTGAAGGATCATGCATCTTGGGAAAAAAAAACAAAACTGGCATTCAAAATAGATCCAAGTTTAGTGTTTGCTGTAAATATCCTCCAAGGCTGGAAGTATTTGCTAATTTTGGTATTGAATTGCTGTGTTTGCAGGTTAAATGATAGTATGACATGATGAGGTAGAGCTGTAATAAAGGCTCCGATGATTCATATTTAAGTGAATTTTAAGTAAGTGATTATTTGTGATTGTGAACACGGCACACAGTGCACCACAACCACATGTGACCTCTGCATTTGACCCATCTGTGAAAGAGCAGTGGGCTGTTGACATGGGCAGCACTTCGCAAGCAGTGCTTGGTGGCGCTCCCTTGCTCATGAGTACCTTAGTGGTACCTTTACCGGTCCGGGACTTGCATTGGTGACCTTCCGATCATGAGGCGAACTGTTATGCCGCAATGTTATTGCCCCAATATATAATTTAAAGAGTTCAGGACTGTAGAAGCAGCTACGTTCTACTGTTGTTCTGTTTGTTATTCATTACATGCGCAGGAAGACATCGCATACTGACATTGCGGTTTTAATTCCACGTCTGTTAAAACGCTGAGTGCCGAGGCTGTGTTTTGTGTATTGGTATTTTTCCGTCTCCTTGAGGACTGATGCTTCAGCAGCATTGTGCTTGGACCTGATGCAGACCCTACACGAGCACAACCCTGTTTTTCATACCGACCGCTCCATATTGCCAGGTATTTCCAGGCATTCCACTTTTTACGTTGTTGAAGCGTGACTCGGCCCCGAGGAGAGGCAGCGGCTGCAGCCAGAGAGCTTCTGTGACTAAACTTAGTGAATTCCACTATATTGACTTTATCTCATGTTTCTCTCTTTTAGAACAATAAAAGACGTGTCGCTGAAACGGCATAGGCATGACATACGAAACTGGAGATAAATGTATTTACCGCTGATGTGGAGAAAATATATAAAAAAAGAGCGCTCGTGATAAAAACCAGATAGATAGATGGATAGATAGATGGTTTGTCATTTTCATGTATCACATACACATCACGTCAAAAGACCTCATAATTACAACAAAAGGTGTCAAAAAAAAAAAATTCTTAGGTGAATGTAATGAGCTTCGGTAGGGATGCAATAAGTAATCAATATAATAAATTATAGCTGATTATTAAAGTTGTTTATCTCATTATCTTGCGTATGTCATCAGGTTAATACATCGTGCGACTGCTACTTCTTTTCCAGTAAAGGGGTAATGGTGGTCTAGTGGTTACTTGGCTCTGGACCAAGAGGTTGTGGGTTCGAAACCTACCTCCAGCACTACCATCATTAGGTCCCTGAGCAACCAACTTAAGCCTTAAGTTACTCCAGGGAGACTGTCCCTGTAATTAGGGAATGGAAGTCGCGTCTTCGAAATGCTGTAAATGTAAACACAACTTTAAACACGCAGTGATAAATGTGAGTTAGATGATCTTGACATGACTTACATGAAATGACGGATGATCCTCCGGGGCCAGAACTGGACAAGAATCTCATCAACACCGTAAAGCTGAAAGTAGGAGTTTATTCTGTTCCATGTTAAAGTAGGAAGTTTAGGAGGAGAGAGTAGAGCCTCACTGCACTTTGTGTCAGAATACATCAAATTCGGCTGGAAAATATGAACGTTGTACACACCTACACACTGTAACACATTCCTGAAGTGGAAAATGGCTTTGTTTGCAGTTGGACGTCTTGTTACCGCACACGTTAGCGTGGAAAAAAAAAAAGAGCCAGGCAGCAGAAACTTTCTCATTAGGAATGTGTTTCTCTTGTGTTTGTGTTTAATGAAAGATTGTGCCTGGAGGTGCCACACACACACACACGCACTCACACAGATCAGCACAATAACAGAGCAGCCTGAACAGCAGCAAAGTCAAAGATCAATTTAATAAGCAACAATTACAAGAATAAAACAGATATATGTGAGAATATCACACTGACATTATGGTGATTTAAGTGTAGATTTACAGGTTTGAAGAACAGTTCGGGGGGAGTTTTGCATACGTTGAGAGACCACTAGCATGGTATGATATATCGTTAAACTAATACCTGAGGTAGCTTTCCCAAAACCTTTTATGTACTACAGTAGTTTGAGAGATGTTGGTTCGGTGTTTCCACATGTTTTTTTACTGTTCTTTGTTTTGTGGCCAGCAGTAAAGGTACTACTGAGGTACTCATGACCAAGGTACTGTCCCCATGCACTGCTCCCCGGGTGCTGTACGTCAGCTGCCCACTGCAGATGGGTCAAATGCAGAGCTGACGTGTGGTTGTGTTCATAATGACAAATAATCACCCCCTTAAATTCACAAAAATTAAATTGTGTTTTCCTGTCAACACAGAAACACACAAATCTAAACAGAGCGAGTATCATTTAGAGCTGGACACAAGCTGCAGCTGGAGAATGAGAGGTCAAGAGGGTCAGGTGAGAACACCTGTGTGTGTGAGACCAATGTGTGTGTCTTTGTCACCTGTGCTAACTCACATTGCTTAAATAGTCCACAGCACCCCCGTTGTGGCCACTGACCTCCAAATAACAGCACACACACACACACAGTTCTCTGGTCACACCTGCTTTTAAACAGTGACCGTCTCTGCTTCTTATACTTTGAAAAGCATCTTGTAATTTTTCTAAAAAAGTAACACCACTTCTGACTTATTTTTTTAACAGTATTTTAACGACTTTACTTTTTCAAGATTTTTTATTTGTCACATACATAGTTATTCAATTACAAAATGTTTAAATATATTAATTACACATCACTACTGCATAGACTACAGTTAAAATGGTTTATATATTATTTTATTCATGTATAAATCATCATTCCAATAGGGTTTTACTTAACGTTCTGCGCTGCTGTGTTCTCCCCTAACTATTTATAATAACAAATATTATTTATAAATTATTATTATTATTATAAATTAAACCCTCCATGAAAGAGGGGGAATTAGTGGCTTAACGGTCTGCGTTTGCCCCATGATCAGAAGGTTGCAGGTTAGAATCCAGGTAAAGTTACCACTGAGGTACTCATGAGCAAGGTACTGTCCCCAAAGCACTGCTCCCCGGGCACTTTGTTAGCTACTGCTCCCTTCCTGAGGTTGGGTTAAATGCAGAGGTCACATTTCATTGTGGTGCACTGTGTGCTTTGTGCTGTGCTGTGTTCACAATGACAAAATAATCCTTTCACTTTCAAATGAACAGGTTTAACTGCCTCTGCACTGAGTGTATCACCTACGTTACAAGAAAGAAGAAGAAAGAAAGAAGGAGCTGCACATTTATTTTTTGGCTTATAATGTGTTTTGTAACACTACTTAGCCATAAAAGCCTTTAATCATCAACAAGACTTATTAACCCGTGAGTAAGTATAAAGATGTGTGTGTGTGTATGTGTGTGTTCATGTATTTATACTTTACTGTGGGACCTTTTTGTCCTAAATCACTTTTTATCTGTTTTGGGGTTTTGTAGGGACATTTGAGAGGGTCCCCATGAGAAAAATATTTTATGGAAAATATGCTTGGTTATTTGAAACTAAGAGGTAAAAGATGTGCTTTTGGTTACTGAGGTTAGGTTAGGGTTAGCGTTAGGTGTAGGTGTAAAATTATATACATCTAGTCATTATGAAGACCTATGGAAGAACCTCTAAAAGACAGTAATACTGAGGGCTATTATTGTGTGTGTGTTCATGTATTTATCGCATTGTGGGGACCTTTTTGTCCCCTAAAATCACTTTTATCTGTTTTGGGGGTTTTGTAGGGACATTTGAGAGGTCCCCATGAGGAGAAATGACTTTATGGAAAATATGCTTGATTTATTTGAGAAACTAAAAGAGGTAAAAGATGTGCTTTTGGTTACTGAGGTTAAGGTTAGGGTTAGGATTAGGTGTAGGTGTAAAATTATGTACATCTAGTCATTATGGGAGCCTATGGAAAGACCTCATAAAGATAGTAACACAGAGACTGTGTGTGTGTGTGTGTGTGTGTGTGTGTGTGTGTGTGTGTGTGTGTGTGTGTGTGTGTGTGTGTGCAGGATGGAGGGTTTTGCTGTGCAGTGGGAGGTAGGAGAGAGAGAGAGAGAAGGAAAGAGAGAGCGCTGCTCCGGACTCCCGCTCTCTCCATCACGGACGAAACTTCTCCAGGCTGCGGGATTAAGTCGTTTTTCGGCGGCGTGGCGGTGCTGGATTAGCCGCGGCGGTTGCGGACGGCGCGGAGCGGTGAGGAGCCGCGGGACTTCGAGCGGGGTTACCCGGGGAGAGAGGAGAGGAGAAGCCCGATGCGGGAATGTGCGCCCGGAGCCCGCTGGAGCCCTGCCTGGAGATAGCATGAGGCTTTACTGCGCGCTGGAGCTCGCCTAGCAGCAGTGTGTGAGCGTGTTCGGGAGTGTGTGTGTGTGTGTGTGTGTGTGTGAGGTGAAGCAGGGAGGATGGCGGGGGATCTGCTGCTTCTCCTGCTGCTCTTCTTGTGCGTTTTTGGAGGCTCCTGGAGCACATCGTACACATCGCGCCTTTACAACGGGGGCCAAACGGGACACGGGGCGCGAGCCGCCAGCAGACACAGGTACACCTCTTTTCACCTCGTTTACTTTCTCAAATTAAACATTGCTATAGTAAATAAAAGTGAACAAAAGTGTTTTAGGGGACAGCCAGGTCCTCACAAACCCCTAAATCCATGAACACACACTTTAATACTGCAAATACATGAACACACACACTTTTTTACTCCCTGACTTGTTGGTACTTTGTGAGGTTCATTGACTCCTGTAATAAATAGATGTAAATAACAATAGTTCTTTCAGCAAGTCGTTTACTTATTTACGTTTTTCAAATTGAATTTCTTTCTATAAAATCTTTTTTTTATGGAGACCGGCCCTCACTTGCAAAAATGTCACCACAGAGCCATAAAAAATCATACAAATCATACTTTCTCTATATTTTAGGGTTACAGCCAGGTCCTCACAACACTCTAAATTTATTAACACACACTACTGCAATATTTGATTTATGTGCTACTTCCACTAGCTAACATTAAATCCATTAAATAACAGTACAGCTACACCTTACCCTTAAACTAATCGAAGTAACCAAAAATACACCGTTTAACTATTTAATTTGCCTGGAATTGAAAAAAATAAAAGTACTAAATCATTTTTCTTATAGGTACCAGTCCTCACAATCAAAAAAATATCCAAAAAGCCATAAAAATTGACCAGTCATAAGCTTTCCCACCTTTTTCATATTCACCTCTACAGCATTTTTTCAATGTATTATCCAAAATTTATTCCAGTTTCTAATTACACTGATTGTATATGCATGGTTTTGCAGTACCTATACTACTAGATATAGATTGCATTGCACCAGTATATGTTAAATAAATAAGTTAAAATTACATAATATTCCAAAAAAACCTTTTTTCACTTTTTTCTAGCATTAACCCAACTTAAGATGGAATATTGATAACTGATAACTCAATAGATAAGTGCAGATTTTTGTATAATTTGTCAACCTAGGCTTAAGGATCTTGCTAAGAGGCTTCACTGTGTTTCTCTAGGTTCTCTCGATTTTATGTGTTGTATGCAGGGCTGTACAATATGTTGTTTTAACCTGGATATCACAATATGCAATACGTAAGGTCAGTTAAGGTAAATTAAATCAAAACAACTTTGTTGCAAATTTGTTGCAATGATTTTTTAAAAAGCTGTAAAACTTGTACTGATAGAAGAGGGTTGAGTCTAATATAAATACATTTTTCTCTTTAAAATAATTCAAAAGAGTTAGTGGTGTTAGAACTAGAGGAAGGGTAGAGCTGAATTTGAACCAGCGACCTCTTGATTTGGAGCCAAATATCAAAACATTAGACTACTTCCACCATCCCCCAGCTGTACACACACACACACAGCGCACACACCAAACACATTTATCCAACACAGCTTTTTATGCCATTACACACCATGTGTCAGTTAGTGCCTAATACCAGTTGAATAAGATTGAGTTTTAACCAAAAGAAAATATTTCTGCATGTTTGAATATGTATAGTTTTTACTCAAATGGAAAGCAGGCTCCCTCGGCTCGGCGTTAGGCTTTTTCCTGCTAGGACTTCATCTGCCTGAGGGAACTTTAAAAGCTAATACGCTTGTAAATGTGAGGCAGATGACGACATGAAAGGCTCAAATAAAAAGAGCCCTGTTTTTGCCCCACTGAGAGGCTACGGGGGGCACACTGCTGCTCCTCCAAACTGGCAATTATCACATAATTGAAATCAAAGGCTTTTCCTGGAGTAAAGTTATACAGGACAGTGATCGTGTGCGGTGATCAGCTCCTTATCTTGCAACTAATAACGAAGGGTGCAGCAATACATCTATCTACGGTGATTCAGTGATCAGTGAGCCCATAACGTCCATCCAACATGAAAATGTCAGTCAGACATTAAACACACTGTAATGTCATAGTATATTAAAGAAGAGGTGTACAGGTGGTCCCAGAGTTACGATGATTTGACTTACAATTTTTTGATCTTACAGTGATGATAGTGATATGACAGAATTGTAAAAATAATTTACATTTTGCGCAGCAGGCTAACATAGCAGTGTTTGTGGTACGATTGTTATTTAAATGTCTGGTTGAGGTCAAGAATAAAAATGTCAAATAATATTTTTGTTGCTTTTTGTGATTTGATATGAATGGAAGTGATGGTCTTAAATCAGCATATGATATTGTCTTATTTTATCGAATAGAAATCGTATTGTAACAGACTTTGTGAAATCGGATTTGAAGAACGTCAAATCGTTGTCTAGTGTGCCTCTAGAACCTCTATCTCTCTCGTTTTGTGAGGCGCTAGGGCTGGGCAATTAACCGAAAATGTATTTAAATCGACATTCTGTATCTCTAATCAACGTAGTGCCACCAGTTTGTTTCCTGTCCTGTCTTTTGTGTCTCCTGTCAGTCATCTCCTTGACCCGCCTCTTCTTTGTTTCTGATTGGTTCTTTCTGTTAAACCATCTTAGTTATTCTGTTCACCTGTTGTTTATGTGTGTAGTTCAGCCCCCTCTATTTTTTATTGGTCCAGTCCCTCATTGTTTAGTTTGGTTTGTCATTATCTAGTTAGTGTTTGGTTGTTTTCATTGGTCTGCCTGTGTTTGGTTTGGCCCTGCAGTCTCGTTTGTTTCAGTGTTTATTAGTTTCCTTTTCCACTGTGTTCCTTGTCGGTTCACCATTGCATTAACCCCACTTTGGCACGCTCTGTTTTGTGTCTTTTGAAAAGAGAAGTTTTTTTGTTTGTTATTTTGTGCCAGATTTATTTTTGTTTGTCTGGAATAAAATGATGCTTTGCACTGGTGCCTCTCATTCTCACATTGTAACAAAAATGTTCACTTATTCGTGATAGTGATTCAAGGTTGTATCGCCCAGCCCTAATGGAATCCTTGGTGAAATTACACTCTTTCTTACTCAGTTCCTTTTTGTCACTCTCTCCACCCTAACAATGGGGTGGATTTGGCAGTTTGTGTGTGTACGGTAGGGTGTGTGTGTGTGTGTGTGAGGTAGTCCGAGCAGTGACGTGCAGCTCTGTGTTTCCCCACGTCATTCCACACTGATGCAACATTTCGTAAGAGCAGATTTGAGTTCTGAGGAGAAAAAGGAGAGCAAATATTTTGTCCAAATCCTTCAGTTTTGGCTGCCAAAATTGAGCTCTGCATTTGCCACATCCGTGAAGGAGCAGCGGGGAGCAGCGCTTAGGGACGCTCCCTAGCTCATGAGTACCTCAGTGGTACCGTCACCAGTCCCGAACTTGAATCTGCAACCTTTTGATGCACAAGGCCAACTCCCTAATCGTTACACTACCAACTGCCCCAACTTTTAAAGGTTGTCTTGAGTTCTCTCAGTTTCTTATCAGTCGAGTTAAACTCACAGAGCTTTGAACACACAAAAACTGTCTAGACATCAAACCTCTCAGCTTCCACAAAGACGTCTGAGTTTGAGACTCACCGGGGATAGTTTAAACAGTTAAAGACAGTTAAAACAGTCAAATATGTGTTAGAACAACCGTACCAATCACCTGCCCCTTAAAACTTTCCCTCAGTCGCATTTCTTTTTTCATATACTTCTGTGTTGAATGCAGCAAGTGATCAATTAAAAGTTGCACTTTTTAATTCCACAAATTAAGAAATTTGTTCCGCACTGCGGCGCAGCAACAAGGTCCTGAGTTCGATCCCCGGGTTGGCGTAGAGTCTTTCTGTGTGGAGTTTGCATGCTGTTTTCATTTTTGCGTGGGTTTTCTCTGGGTGCTCCGGTTTCTTCCCACAGTCCAAAAGCATGCACTATAGGTCAACTGGCGACTCTAAATTGGCCCTGTACGGTGTGAATGACGGTGTGATTGTGTTATGCCCTGCAGTGTGTTGGCACCTGCCCAAGTTTGGTCTCCGCCTTGTGCCCATGGGATGTTTACAGGATAGGCTCCGATCCCCGCAACCCCAGTTGGGATTAAGCGGTTCAGGTACTGAATTACTGAATGAATGAAATGAAGAAATTCCTACACAATTCAGTACCAAAACAGACGGATTTCACCAATAAGAGAGCAGCTACAGTCAGTTAACTGGCAACTCTGGCAAAACCAGCAGGGATCAGTTAGTTGGAGGATTGAAACAGCTGGAAGATTTCCCAACTTCTACATAACAATTTCTTCATGCGTATCATTTAGAATTCTTCTGTAAATAAAACTTTTACGCTTTGTCACTTTGGCCATCTTTCTTTACTTGGCTTTTTTACTCCTGGGAAATGCCACTGAAGCGTTCAGGTTAACGCCTCGCCTCACTGACATCCAATTCTGGCCATTCTTCTGTTCTTTTCAAGGGGCGGATGAGTCTGTCTGCTGCATTTTCTGGGTGATCTTCAGCATGTCGGTGTGATTTTGCCCCTGTCTGTCCTCTTTGACCTTTTGTCCCCCAGCTGAGGCTTTTCCAGTACCTCAGGCATTTATAACTCATCCTGCTGGGGCCTGTTAAATTTGGACACACCCAGGTGGATATATATTGTATTTCTCAAGCACAATACACTGGGGACGATACATTGCTCATGAGTACCTTAGTGGTACAATTACCAGTCCGGGCTTCAAACTGGCAACCTTCAGACCACAGGGCAAACGGCCTAAACTTTACGCTCTTGCTGTCCCCCAAAACCTGTCTCATGAAATAGTATAGCATTAGTTTTGTGTGAAAATTCTGAGTGGAACTTTCGGCAGCAAAATCTGGCATCTGTACACGCTCAGTTCCACCTTCACGCTCGCTCCACTTGGTACTGCGTTATAATTGTGTCGAAACAGCAGCCAATCACAGGCTTGGAGAAAGCAGATTGTCTGATTTGGTCTCCAGTCAGGTGGCTAATATTGCTCCAGGTTCATAAAGCGAATAGCAACACACGTTTTTCCAGTACGCCCAGCGAGCAGAGCTTGGGGAATGTACCTTACTCATGAGCACCTCAGTGGTACCTTTACCGGTCCGAGACCTGAACCGGCGACCTTCCGATCACTGGGCCAACTCCCCAACTGTTACACTGAGTAAGCTAATAGCTGGAAGAATAAGAGTTCATGCTCTTTGTCTGTTTATATGAGGATCGTGTTTGGGGTGTTCCTTTAGTAAAGACGTCTCCCATCAGAGTGTGCCGCGGTGATGTTTAGACGTGCGTAACGTGGGGCAACGTGACCAGCTCACTGTGCTGTGTTTATGCAGGAAGAGAAAGATTGTTAACCCAAATTGGACTGCTTTAAACACCCTGATCAGCCACGTTTTACTGGCGTGTTTGACACACTACTGCACTGTTCTTGCTCAACCGCTTTCCTTCTACAGTCCGGCTGTCACGCGCACTGCCTCCCGCGGCTGATAGTAGGACCCAGAAGTGGTCGGCCGCGGTTCAAAGAGTATAAAAAGAGTCATTTCCTCGCGGCGCATCTCTCTGCCATTGAGTCAACCTGCCCACCTCTCCGACCCTGTCGGCATCAACTGTGAGTACTCTCAGTTATTGGGTTCATCTCTTGGATAGAGTGTGTGTTGTTAGAACGCGGATTTATTGTGGAAATCCTTGCTCTTCGTGTAAGAGAGATCTTAAATCAACCCGCGTGGCAATCCTACCTACTCGCGCTCTCAGCCATGTTTGGGTTAACCAAACCACCACGCTACACGGGCTAACGGCTAACAGGTAGCAGTTTGCTAAATCCTAACCAGATCACTGACGAACTGTGAAAGTACGGCATTCGGTTCAAATCCTAACCAGATCCCTGTCCGAATCGTGGAGCAGTCCGACAGCCGCCTAACCCGGCCGCTTGAAGATTGTTAACGTCTGTCTATCCTAACCAGATCCCTGACACCGGCCTGAAGCAGACACCCAGACCTGCAGCTGCGTTCAAGGCCCATCATGCAGCAAACTTTCCCTTTAATGGACAGGTTTTAACTGAAGGGCTGGAGCAGTTTCCCACGAGAGCAACGTCACATCTGAGTTTTGCTTGCTAAAGCTGAACGTGACATCAGCTGGAGGCCGACTGATAATGTTAATAACATCAACAGAACGACAGCTTGTCAGAAAATCAGCACAGGCAAATAAAACTGGATGAGAGCGATGGCCGTGTCCAAATATTTGCGCAGAACAAGAGCGAGGCGGGCAAACACCTGCTTGTGGAGATTTTGGGTGTTGTGATGGAACATAACTCTCAGCTTTTCCTGGCAGTGAAAAGCAGAGATGAGTTATTGCTGCTCATACTGAGTCAGATACACTGTTCAGTCCGGGTCCTGATTATACTGATTGATTGTCTTAAGTAATAGTTTTATGTTAAAAAGAAGGGTTTACATTAAATTGCTGCAGAAAAACTCTCACTGAAAAAGAACCTGCTAAATACTAGGGATGCACCGATTGCAATTTTCTTGGCAGATTCCGATTACCGATTTTTTTGTAAGTGTGATCGGCCGATACCGATTTTTCCGATACCGATTTTTTTCCCCAGATAACAGAAAATTAGAGCTGCTGCGAGTAGTCGACGACATCGACACAAAAAAATGGGTTTCAACTTTTTTAATGTAACGCGGTAGTTACTTTCCCTGTTTACTAGTTACTTTTATAATAGTGACATGTAACAGTGGCAGCTCTACAGCAAATACAAACAAAAATCTAATTTTCTTTAATATAATGCTTTATTTTCATAACCAATTTTCTTTACAAATTTAAATAAATAAAATGTAACTCGTAAAATGTAAAATGTAACAACTCCGGTAACTCGACGTCCGAAAAGTATCGCCTACTTGGCATTGTGTATTTTGGGCAGAGGTGATTTATCAGATTTCTGAAGCCTGTTTCCTCAACTATGGAAAACGGCTGATCGTCTAGTGATCATCTTGTGATTGACTTGTGCATCTGTGTTTATGTTGAACTGGGGACAGACAGGTGGGCAAGGGGAGCCATTGATTGCGTGCTTATTAAACGTGTAAGACCTAACTATTAAATTATAATTATAAGGTTGATAAACTATAACTTGCATTTAATCTATCTGCCGCTGTTCCTCTTTCTACGGTTTTTCTGTAAAAACTGTCTGTAGTGTGCAGTCAATCACAAAACCAGGAGCCATCGGCCAATAGGATTCGCAGGCAGAAGCTGCCAAAGCCCGCCCCCAAACTGCCAAAACCTGCCCCCTTTCAAACCGCGCGCACAGACATCTCACTCGAGCAACAAAGCCGCTCGTCAGTAATCTACTTCAGGCGCGAGGACATTTAACACATCGAGAGGAAAAATACAGTTCGCGTGCAATATTATCACAACCGCGCGCTCGATTCTTAATTTTGTGCTCTCGAGTTTCACATTTGCGCACACGACTTTGAAATTTACGCCCGCGACTTTTTTGCGGCAAGCCATTTTGCGCGCTCTAGTTTTGGCATTGATGTGACGCCATACTCACGCACCCAAAAAATCATGCACGCCGCACGATGTCACCCCATTCAAAGTGAATGAGAAACGCCTCCGTTGAGCTTACATGTTAATGCTGCCTAAATGCGCGCGTGGCTGTGCTGCAAGTAATGTGCATGCGCAAGATCGGTTTGAAATCGGCAATACGTGTGAGTGATCGGCCGATGACCGATCAGGCCGATCAGGCCGATCAGGCCAAAAATCGGCCGATTCCGATCGCTGGCTGAGCGATCGGTGCATCCCTACTAAATAATGTAAATGTAAACTCATAGTGTATGGATTTGATAAACGTGTGAAACGCTTTTTAAAAGTGAACATTCTATTGAGTCATGTGTGAAAACGATTGTATAAAACTGTAAGTCTGGGGTGCAGATTGTGGAGGTGAGGGTAAAAGCAGGGTTTTGTAACGTTTTGAGTTGAGAAAACTGCAGATATGAATCACATTCCTGCAGTGTGTCACGGCGGTTAGTTAAAGCAGATGTGGGGCTGCGTGCGGCTGCAGTTAAGAATTAAATCACGCGGCGTCTCTCTGGAAAATCCTCCGTCACCACACACACACACACAGAGCTGCACTATAAACACAACAAGCTGTGTGTGTGCGTGTGTGTGTTTTGCTGTCACTAAAACTAGCAGTAACAACTAGGAGAACTTTATGGCAGCCAGCAGAGATTATGTGTGTGTGTGTGTGAGTTTTTGTGTTTATGTGAGTTTTTGTGTTTATGTGCATTTGGGCGGGTATTTATGGCGTTGTTCGGGACCTTTTTGTCCCCTTAAATCACTTTTATTCGTTTTTTGGGGTTTTGTGGGGACATTTGAGAGGTCCCCATGAGGAGAAATGACTATAGAAAATGTCCTTGTTTTATTTGAGAAATGAAAAGAGGTAAAAGATGTGCTTTTGGTTACTTGAGGTTAAGATGAGGGGTTAGGGTTTGGTGTAGGTGTAAAATTACATACATCTAGTCATTATGGGAGTCTATGGAAGGACCTCACAAAGGCAGTAATACACGACTGAGCGTGTGTTTGTGTGTGTGTATGTGTGTGTGTTAATCCACGTACATGCTTTGCCTGTGCTTGTGTTTGTATGAGTGTGTGTCTCTGTTTGTATGCATGCATGTGTCTGTCATTAAACCAAGCAGTCTGAACAACTAGGAGCATATGTGCGCATACATATGTTTGCAGTCATGCATGTGTGTGTTTGCAGTCATGCATGTGTGTGTTTGCAGTCATGCATGTGTGTGTTTGCAGTCATGCATATGTGTATGTTTGCAGTCATGCATGTGCGTGCGTGTATCTGTGCATGCATTGTCATGTGCGTATGTGCGTACGTACTTTGATGTGTTTGTGCATGTTGGCATGTGTGTTTGTGTGTGTGTGCATGCATGTATTTGTATCGCTTCATGCATGTGTGTGTGTGTGCCTTATGTATTTGCATGCTTGCACATCTGTGTGCGCAACTGTGTGCTCCTCCAGGAAAGTGTGTTTGTGCATGCGTGTGTACATGCATGTGTGTATACTTGCGTTGATGCATCTTTGTGTGTGTGTATATGTGTCTATTTGTGTGCATGCATGTGTGTGTGTGTGTGTGTGTGTCAGTGTTGGTGCAGGGAGGATGTGAGTTCTGTCCCAACATGACTTTTCAAGAGGCTGATGAGGGATCCAGGACACACACACACACTCACACACACACACACACTCACACACACACACACACACACACACTACCCCAGGCTTCTCTCCTGCTGTGATACAAACACACCGAGCTGTAAAAACAGGACAGCTGTCCAGCTGCAGTGTGGGTGTTGGTGCGGACGCTGCATCCACTTCCTGTTGTTCAGATTTAGTTGAGGTGAGAGTGGAGCGCCGGAGCAGCCAGTGGCCGGACAGACAGAAAAGAGCGAGGTGGAAGTGTGAGGTCATGCTTAGTTGTGACAGAGGTCAGGGTGAAAATCCTTCGAGGGCGGAGCATTTCCAGCGTAGTGCACAATATTTTACGGAAAAGTCATTTCCCGCCCTATGCAGTGTACCAAATCAAATAGGGCGTGTGTGACTCTACATGTGTACTACCTAGTGTGTAGAGAGCCGTTAAGATACAACCCCGGCTAGCTCCTGAGATGCATACTACCAGATAGAAAAGTATCATTACAGCGCCTTACTTACCATACTATTAAGTGCAGAAGTACGCGACTCGGGACGCAGCCCATGTGCGAGCTCACATTCGCCAAGTGAGGCAAACACGCAATTTAGTTAGTTTGTGTGCAGGCAGAATTGAGCGCATAAAGACAAGAGGTTTTGCTGGTGAACGTTTCCCTGCGTGGTCAGAATTTTGGCACAAAATAACGCCATACATTTTAAGACAGACGGCACAGGCCGCATAAAATCCCACCTCAGACTTTGCAAATCTAAGCATCGGTCCAATGCCGATGACTTAAAATAAAACAATTATCGTCCGATTGCGATATGATTCCGATATTATCATGCATCCCTAGTATGTTCACAGGAAAACATCTTATGCTCACATGAAAACCTGATATGCTCATGCAAAAACATGTTGTGCTCAGAAGAAAACGTGATCATGTGAAACTATTTTTGCACTCACTTGAAAACACCTGAAAAGGTCTAGTGCTCAGTATAGAAGAACATATTGTGATTATATTTTTGAGCATACCGCCCAGCTCTATTTCCCACAACCCTGACCATGAGATGTTATGGCCTCAGTCATGTTTGTGGTTGTTTGTGCACTCACTTAGAGTTTTAAACATCACACCTCCCTCGTTCTTGAGTCTTGCGTTATAATTAATAGCTGCTCTTAATTGGCTGGTACGAGGAAAGTGGAATTCTCTGTTCCAGAAGCCGCAAAGTGTCACAATGTGTGCTGAGTGAAAGCCACAGTGGTGGTGTTGTTTCTCTCCCTCGGTGTAAATGAGGTGTGGTGAGAGAACTGCAGCCAACATCTGCAAACACCACCAGGAGCTGGACTAACGCCTCGGCAACATGAGCGTGCGTGGTGTGTGTGTATCAGAGTAGCTGTTGGTTATCTGAGGTTATTTTCCTCTTAAGGTTTATTAATCTGTGTAAACATATCCCTGTTACAACTAGTGACACTGCTAACTTAACTTTTGTTCAGTACTTTATCTACTTGCTGTTGTAAACCTAACTAACATTTTAACTAATAGTAACATAGTGTGGCAAAATGTCACAAAATATCCTTAAAAAACACTATTGTTGTTCTCGGCTCTTTTAAACTGGCAGGTTGATTCGTGTTGAGTTTGCAAAAGTGGCATCTTATTGGCTATTGTGTCTCACTGCATTACAGTGTACTCTTGGCAGCTGCCAAATGGAGTCGGAGGATGGGGTCCACCTTGGCCAAGACAGAAGGAAGAATCCATGTCCATAGAACTCACACGTTTATGGAATTTATAGGGCAGTTGGTAGTGTAGCGTTTAGGGAGTTGGCCCCAGCATCGTCGGTCATCGGTTCAAGTCCGCAACCGGCAAAGGTACCACTGAGGTTCTCATGTGCAAGGTACCGTCCCCGAGCACTGCTTCTAGGATGCTGCATGTTAGCTGTCCACTGCTCCTTCACGGATGGGTCACATGCAGTGGTACTGTGCTGTGTTCACAATAACAAATAATCTCATTATAAATTTGAGTGTAACTTACACAAGCTGTATCCCGCAGCACAAATACTCAGTATTACTGGATGAAACAGTTTGGATGTAGTTACTTGTTTTTCTCTGTAGCTTGTAGTGTAGTAGCTACTGTATTAAAACAGCAGCTTGTAGCGGAGCTTACATACTCACAAGTAGCTTGGAAATCAGCCATTTAAATGTAGTTTCTTCCCCAACAATGCTCAGGCATCGGGGTTATGGATTTGTTCCGACCCGGTCATGATAACACTTCCAGCAAGTTTGGGAGCATTTGGGAGAGTCTCAAGCTTCTCAAATCCTGAACCACGCTGGGCCTAGCTGGCAGGAGCTGATATTAAACTAATTATGGCTCTGAGCTGAAGTTTATTCAAGTTGGCAGGAGAATATTACAAGTCTGAACTGTTCCTGATAACAGTCTGAGGTCGTCTGAGTTTATATCAAACTGCTTATACTGGACAATTTCATGAAACCAAATTGAAGCACTCATTAGATTCCTCCGTCTATTTAAATATGACGTTATTAGCACACTTGAAGAAAAGAAACTAAAAAGTTTTACTTCAACTAAAACAAGTACCTACTTCAGTAGTATACTTATGTATTTTTAGTTAAAAAGAGATTAACTTAGCATACTTAAGTAAGAATAGTATACATATTTATTTTTTGTTTAGGAAAAAGTATGTTTAAGTGTGCTATTAGTATACTTCCACCTAAAATAAGTCAGCAACTTAAAATAAGTATGCTATGGTAACTTGTTACGCACTTAAGTGAGGTGTATTAAACAAAGTTGTACTTAACTATACATGGTTTCAGTACGGAAAGTTTAAATATACTTGCCTCATTAAGTTGTGCACGCTCTTGGTGCGCCTTGTTTCACCCAAACTATCTTTTTGGCACAGTACGTACTTCAGTACGTACTCTTAACTACTCAGGGCAGTTGGTAGCATAACTGTCAGAAGGTCGCCGGTTCAAATCCCGGACCGCTAAAGGTACCACTGAGGTACTCATAAGTAAGGTACCGTCCCCAAGCACTGCCCCACCGGATGCTGCCAAAAAGCTGGCCCATGCTCCTTCACGGATGGGTCAAATGCATTTGGTTGTGGTGGACTGTATCAAGTGCAATGTTCAAATAATCACTTACCTAAAATCGGAAAGATATGATCAAGCGGAAGCATATAGAAAGGAAAAAGAAAGGGACCAAAGATAGAACCTTGTGGGACTCCTGAGCTGACGTTTGCTCTACATGAAATGCATGTTTTTGACTCAGTCCTGTAACTGCCACTAAAATCTTACAATAACTGAACAATAAGAGACAACAAACCTTAAATAGCACCTACACACACTTAAGTGGAAATCTAAATTTGTGACTGAACTGAAAGGTTTACCTGTTGGTGATGAAAGATGAAGGTAAACAGCCATCACCATTGGAACTCCCAAGGCCCTGCCTAAAAAAAGCTGCCATCTGCTCCTTTACCGATGGTCAAATGCCATACTCACGTTTGGCTATTTGTTGTCCTGTGCTGTTTTCACAATGCTAAATAATCATTTACAATATGGGGTTAAACTAATATATTTTGCTGATTGATGCAACTTTATATTACTGTTTTGCAACAAGTTGATTATTTACAGCGTTCTCCTCTCTGCTTGTGAATGGACTGGGTTTGATTAAGTGAATGTAAAGCTGCAGAAGAATCGTCTTATTGTGAGTTAAATGTCATCATCATCATCATCATCATCATCATTCCCTCCTCAAGCCTGCTGAAACACGGTTCACTGGAGAACCGCCAAGAAACCATGTCAGAGGTTACTAGGCGTGGCTTCTTCAACACACGTACACACACACACACACAGGCCTTGATGTATGTCACATGTGAGCTATCAAGAATGTCTTTCTGTTTTATGTTAGTGAAAATAATGAGATCAGAGGAAATGTAAAATGCAGCAATTGTGTGCCACAGAGTGTGACATCAGCACCAGACACTCAGTCATAATCATATTTCAAACAGCAGTGACATCCATATGTGGTGAGATGATGATGATGGTGATGGTGATGATGAATCTGTATTGGCTGGTTGTGAGAATTCCAATAAAGTCTCTACTCAAAAACAACAGTAACTACTCTAGCTTTTAGTGTTATGTACAGTTGCATGCAGGGATGCACTATTCCAGCTTTTTCAGTTGTTGTACCGATACCTGTGTTTTGTGTCTGGGTTGATCTTGAGTATTGATCCAATATCAGTGTGTAATTATTAAGCTGTACATTTCTCTGTGAGAAGGAGGCTGAGGAGACTCTGTATAATGGATCTGTGTGTGATTTTGTGACGCTTCCTAACACTGCAGCACTAAAACCATCAGGAACAGTGAGACCTCCAGCAAGACCTGGTGTAGTTAAGCACATGAAACAGCAGAATGGTGTGATTTGATCAACTTTTGGCCTTGTAGTGTGTTGTCTTGCTTGTTCTGCTCACTCTCCTATCAATATATTGGAATTTGTAGCACCAATATCAAACCAATGTGGAATATTAAGGCAACTTTACTGCAGTATCGCTGCCCACACAGAACCGAGCGCCTCGTTTAAAATGCTGAGTTTAGTCGTTAAGCTTTACCGCTGCACACGCAGTACCAAGTAAAAACTTGCAGTTTGAGTGAATAGATCGATCACATAGATCTTCCCAGTGTCACCCATACCACATCTACTTCAGTGGTACCTTGACTGTTCTGGAACTTGAACTGGCAACCTTCTGATCAGGTGATTGAACTCCGTAACTGTTGCACCTGCAACTACTACCAAAAGCAATGAGGCAGTTCTGTGTGGTCATGTCAGTGTAGGCTCGGATTGGTGTGTCGCATTATTTATAATGGAAAAACTTTTGCTCGGCGTGGTTCCCGTTATCAGTGGAAAAGCACTACTAATCACTGTTCTGGGTCCAGCAATTGTTGAGTGAGTGGATAATGGGAAATTATAGCTGATGGGAAAAGGAAGAACAAGAGATTGGCTTGATCTGCGGCTTACAGTGTGATGAAAGGCTACAAAGATGTGTGTGTGAGGTTATGAAACACTCGTGGAGTTGACATGTTTCTGCTAGGGCTGGGCGATTTCACCCTAAATTAATATAATGATTAACTGAGCCCTGGTAAAATCGGCTCAGGACAAGGTAATTGTAAAAACGTGTCCGAGTTTATTTTGGTGAACGGAACAAGAGACAAGTAGTCGAAGTCAAAGTAAACTTTATTGTCATAATACAGAGAGACGAGACGACATGGCTCCAGTTTTAACAGTGCAAAGAACAAGGTACAAGGAACAAATAAGGCACAATAAAATATATAAATAGACCATAAAATATACACTTAAAACTAGAAGTACAATATAAATCCTTAAACTTTAAACTAGAAAGAGAGACAAAGATGTAGCAACAGTGCAAAATTGTGTAAATATTGTAGCAGCAGTCAAGAGACGAGGAATTAAGATCGGCCGGCATTAAATGTGTGCCAGATCAGCAGCCGTTTGAAGTAAAAATACTGTATCATCTGTAAACATAAACATTAATCATAAACATTTTCCTTAGACAGTTTCAGTACAACATGAATGAGATTGTCCATATAGCAGCGTTTGCAAAGTGCCGAGGTGCAACAGAGTCGCTTCACAGTCCGCGTGTGTGTCGGGGGCAGTGTGAGGGTAGGAAGTGTGTTTCTGATGGCTTGTGGAGAAAAGCTATCACGCAGTGGTAGATGGAGTCCTGATTCTGCGGCAGATTCTAGCGTCTGCCGGATGGGAGGAGTGTAAAGAGTCCATGTGAGGGATGTGAGGGGTCGAGCACGATGCAGGAGACAAGGAGTGGTGGAGCGACAAGGTGGCGTTAAACCAAAACTTAAAAATACATACCCTGCCACTAGTCTGCTCTAAAACGGTAGGATGACCGGCTAGGATAATGGGTAAAGCTAAGAAAACTCTCCTAGAGGTGCTTAGAAGACATGTGTGTTTGTTTTCCTCCAGTGAAAGTGGAGACTGACGGTGTGTCGGAGGAATCAGCTGTGGGACCGGGGCGGAGTTGCTACCCTAATGTGCAGCTCTGGTATGCGGATAAATGCTAAGCCCTGGCCCAGTCCGACAGCTGAGTCACTGATGCACTGTCAATCTTCATTTTCACCGAGGTTCTCTGGATGGGCGGGGGAGTGCGCGCTCTATTTCGAGAGGGCCGGAGAAGCCAAACGCGAAAGTACTCGATATTCACAGTCATTTACTACATCGCACGTGGAACAATCTGCGATACATCGAGTACGTTCGATATATCGCCCATCCCTACTGCTAGTTGAATATATATGCTATAAATTCTACGTTAACTTTTGCAGCCTAAACCGTTGTACAAAGCAGAAAGGCGGTCATTAAGTAGGCATGGTTTGCTGCTTAGCATTTAAAGATAAGTGTAAAGGGGTGCTACATAAATGTATAAACGTATTCACTGACTCCTTTCTTCAACGCTTATTGCATCACCTGCTTTTGTGCTGCTTTTTGCGACTTTGCTAATAGCCCGCTAATTGCCGCTTGCGGCTATATTTTTTAAAATGAGTCTTTATGTTGTTAATTGCAGTTTCCTCACTACAGACTCGTTATTTCAGGGCTTGTGCTTGTTAGTGGCTTTGCTGTTACATAACTCCCCTGTGATACAGAGACAGAGTTCATCATGCTTTTTATTTATTTGACCAAGATGTGTTGGACAACAGCATGGAAAACCAGGCTACATCGGGACGGATCAGGGAGAGTGTTTTTGTCAGATGGAATGGATTCTGATTGGAGACGTTTTAAGGAGGTTCAACACGACGGAATACATGCCTCACTCCCGAATGTGTTGTTGCTTTACTAAAATCACAGACCCAAACTTTATTTTCCGGTTTCTTTTCGGGAATGGCATGAGATGAAAACGAGTGCATGACCAATGGCGTAAGAATGCAGATTACTCACTCAGTAAGCTGCCCTGATCCACACACACTCTCACACAGGCCCTGGTGTGCTGAATCTCACTGTGTGGTTTATGTAGGGGCTCAGGTGGGCTGTGTGTGTGTGTGTGTGTGTGTTATATGGCAGGATTTCTCTCCCAGCTGCATAAAGATTTAAGCGAGGATTGTTCAAAAATGAGATCATTGTAAATTTGGGTATAATTAAGTTTTCTGTGTTTTCTTTGACTTTTGTATATTTAGAAAAAAAAAATTCATAGTAACGTAACCCTCTGATGCAAATGTTTGTTGACAAATGCCATTATAAGAGTCATCAGAACGTTCCACAATTTAATTTGTGCCGTTAATAATTAAATCAATGTTAGGGTTACACTATGTTATCTTGCACTACGTTGTCTGCTTATGATATTTTATTTTCAGAAAGAGAACTCTGTTGTGTAAATACAAAATAGAAAACTTTCTGCACATTGTTCAAGCAGAAGCAGAAGAAAAACAACCGATGAAACAGACAATAATGCTTTAACTTCTGCAAACAAACGTGTTGCCTTATGAGATCTGGCTGTAACATTTGGAGCTCTGGTCCGGCAATTGGAGCGTGTGCGCATCTTAAAATGACCTTTTAAATATCCTGTTTGTGTCCTGCAGTGTTTTTCTCTTGAATGACTACAGTTAATCACACACACTCAGTGTTGGTGCGACACAGCTCGTGACGTCATGGCGACTTGGGCAGCAGCTGTGCAGCAGCATTCGGGATGTTATAAAGGCAACGTTGTGCCTGAGTGCAGCATTAACAGTGTTAGCAGCTGGGAGAGAGAGTGAGAGGAAATCCAGCTCGGCTCACTGAGGGCAGAAAGGAAGAACAGCAGAGAGCAGCTGGACATGAGAGCGTCCACTCAGCTGGCAGGAAAAAGAGCAGCGGGCAGCCTACCAGAGTGTGTGTGGAGTTGTGTTGTGTTTTTTCCCAGGTGATGGAAGTTGGGCTTTTTAAATACGTTAAGCAACACTGTCCTTCATTTCCTGGATTCTGAATGACAGGCCAGAGCTTGGGCTGTTAAAGCGTTTTTGGGTAACAGTTTTGTTCATTAAAACTCTTCATTAATCAAGCATTACACCCATTACATTTCATTTATTCACAAATTTCAGCTGGATTTTGAGCCCAGAGAGCACTAACAATCACTCTAAAATCCAGCCATTGAAATATTTCCGTCGAAAATGGCCAAAAATGCATTTTCGGTTTTCGGCCAAAAGACTTTTAATTGTGGTCATTGTGGGAAATGTAGTTATAGCAATAGAATGTCTCTTCAAGTCAATAAAACAGACACTGTCCTCACTATTTCTAGTAGTTAAATCTACAGTTTTTTGTTGTTGTTGTTGTTTGTTTTTTTAAATTGTCAATTCACATTCTATGTGCAAGACATACATGAGAACCGAAATGCCGTTTCCTGCTCACTGGTGTGCGTACCCACCAATTAGAACTAGAAAGTTTAAGTTTTAGATTACAAAATTTTAATGAAATTGAATAGACATAGACAAATATCAAGACACAAGACAAACTGACAAGGCAAGAGACAAATCGACAAAAAAAACAATAAATAAGGCAGTTGTACGAATGGTAAATGAATATGATATGAATGAAGAGATGGTGGCGCGTACAGACGCAGCGGCCCCTCGCTCTCCGAGTTTTGTGCCGAATACAGTTCCAGCACCTTTATGCTACATAAAGCTAAACCAAATAGTAATATAAAATAATTGATCAATAACTGTTCACATTTGTTGTACAATGTAAAAATGCACTGGACTTTAATGCACTTTGTGTTTTATGAGAGAAGATATTTACTTTTACTACATTTCAGCAGTCAGTCATAGGTCTGTAGTCTATTCAGGAGTGGGGTCAGGATTGTGCATTGTCGGAACGTCAGCATTCAGTACTAACAAATGTTTACATAGTTTTGTAATTGATTTGTTCTTTGAAGCATTCATTTTAATTTATGCAATTGCAGTGCCGTGACTTTAGTGAGGTAAGTACACGCAGGCCCAGTTATCACAGCAACTGTACAAAAAATTGGCATAATAACTTCTTTCTGTGTTTTGGTTTTCGGTTTTCGGCCAAGGATTTCCTCATTTTCTGTTTGCGGAATTTATTTCCTTTTTTTTTTTAGTGCATTCTTACTCTAAATGCAATACAGACTGTGAGTTCAAGAAAGATGTTTTGTGGCTTTAATCCCAGACCTACTTCTGACTGCAGAAAGCCGCATTATTTTGCATTCATGTGACAGCAGTGTCTGTGGAAGCATCTTAATTCCCTCTGATTACAAGAAAACGAATGGAAGAATGAACAGAGATGGTGAAAAGCCCTGTATTAAAGAGTAATGTAATGTTGAGCGTATATGAATGAGGAAAATGATGTGGTTGGTGCTTGGGGTGGAGTCGAGGTTTGGAGCTTTTCATATGACTTCATTTGTATTGAATCCAAGTAAATAAGTCACATTAGAATTCCTGGGAAGTGGAATGAAGATTTACAACGCTCTGTTCTGTTGGTTTGGATTCATTTTTTAGTAATGATGTTTTATTTCTAGGAACTACAGTCCCTAAATATTTGGCAGTCAAATGTACAGGCTGTAATTGGTGGTTCTGTCATTCTGTGATCTTAGTTAATAGAGGCTCAAAAACACAACATTTTTTTCAAAAAAAATGAGTTTTATATGCTGAGTTTAACAAAAATAATGTTACCTGTCATCTCTGCTGGTTCCTTGTTTATTGTGTATATGTGTACCAGGTAGGGCTGGGCAATTAGCCTAAAATTCATCAAAACTGACATTCAGAACCTCTAATTATTTGTCGTTGTGAACACACCACAGAACAGCACACAGTGCACCACAACCAAATGTGACCTCTGCATTTAACCCATCCATGAAGGAGCAGTGGGCAGCTAACAAGCACCCGGGGAGCAGTGCTTGGGGACGGTACCTTGCTCAGGAGTACCTCAGTGGTAACTTTTCCTGTAGTCACCTTAAAACCACTACCTCCACGAAGAAATGCTCTCTTTCATTAGAAAACATGTCCCAGCTTTAATCGATGAGACTATTTACACTACAAACCTTGTCAGTGAACTGTGAGAGCAATAAAAATTTTAATAAAACACAAAATAAATAGCTCATTAAATGTTATTGAGGTGATTTATCGTGTTATTGATTTGAGGGCATATTGCCTAGCCGTAGTAACGGCCTTTACCATTTCTCCTTTTAACAGGTTTTTAATTGTTTCTTCAGTAATCACCTAACAGAATGCTAACAGAATGTGTCTGTGTGTTCTGTGTGTAGGAACTGGTGTGCGTATGTGGTGACAAAGACGGTGAGTTGTGTGGTGGAAGATGGAGTGGAGACCTACGTTAAACCGGAATATCAGCCGTGTTCCTGGGGAGTGCAGTGCGCCCGCTCGGTCATGTGAGTACACCTGTATTTGTGTTTTTACGCATGATTTATGACAGTTCTGTTTTTAATGTTCTGTATGGTGTTGTCTGCATTTCTTTGGTTCTGAGTGAAGTTTTCACCTTAAGTAAGTAGGAAGCACATTTTAAAAATTACCAGTTGACCAGTTGTAAGGAGTTGGATCGGTGAGATGAAGGTCACTGGTTTAAGTCTTTGGCATTTGCTTCTCAGCCTTGTGGCAAAGATCAAGTGTAGTATCTGTTGTTATCAGTTTAATATCTGATACGCCTTCTACCAGGGAACTGGGGGATATATTAAATGAACCTTTGGAACACTGAGATGAAATAACGGCTTGTTTCCGTCCTCTCGGACCTCGATCCAGTATTTCTGCAAATGGTGCACTTTTATTTTGGGGCAGTTGGTAGTGTGATAGATCAAAGGCTACGTTCACACTGCCAGCTACATCGTTCAATTCCGATTTTTTGCTCAGATCGGATTTGTCTATCTTGACGGTTCACATTCATAACTACAAGTGACCTGTATCTGACTGTAATGGGAACGCATCGGTCCTCCGAAGCGTCACGCATGCGCACATTGATTTTTACGCGGGTCAACTGCGTCACCAACAACAAAAAAACGTCATATCTGTGGGACGAAAAATTGAGGCGTTAGTAGCTTACGCATGTATCGCACTTTGCTCTGGAGGATGACAAACAGTGAATCAGCTGGACATGAGCAGGTCGAAAAGGAGGGAAAAAAAGTCAGGCGTCTAGCTTTTTCTGTTATCGCAGCTCTCCATTTTTACCTTCCCGCGCTGCCGGTGCAGGCTGATGATGTCAGCGCATGCGTATAAGCAAAAAGCCACATGAATTCCGATCTGAGCGTTCACATTCCGGTCGCACGGCCGCGAATCGGATGCGTATCGGATTTAGTACCGCATACGAAAGTGACACAAATCCGATTTGAAAAGATCAGATTTGCGTGTCCACACAGCCCTGAAAAGATCAGATCTGTGTGACATAAAGGCAAAAATCTGATTTGAGTCACTTCAGCATGGCAGTGTGAACGTAGCCAAAAGCTTGCCGGTACTGATGAGCAAGATACCGTTCCCGAGCACTGCTCCTCGGGAAACTACCAGAAAGCTGCCCAATGTTCCTTCATGGATGGGTCAAATGCAGAGCGCACATGTTGTTATTGTGCACTGTGTGCTGTGCTGTGGTGTATTCATAATGACAAATAATCACTCACCTACAAACTGAAAGATGGGATCAAGCAGAAGCGTATAAAAAGGGGGGAAAAAAAGGGCCAAAGACAGAACCTTGTGGGACTACTGAGATGAAGTTTGATGTAGATAAGTTTTCAGTGTGATACATTATCTTATTTTGGCTCAGTGCAGTTATTGCTGTTTAAATCTTTCAGTTACAGAGACAACAAACCTTAAACCGCACATACATACACATAACTGGAAATCTAATCTGTTGCTGATGAATGATGAAGGTAAACAGCAGTCACAAGAACTCCCTGGGCTTCCAAAAAGGCTGCCCACTGCTCCTTCACGGATGGGTCAAACGTAGAACTCACATTTGGCTGTCAGCATTAGAATGTTTATACAATAAAGTGTGTGAGTTGTGCAGCTGGCAAACACACACACATCTGGAAAATCTTAATCTCCTATTCTTAGATCAAACACACACACAGACACACACATACACACTGTGCTATGTAAGGAATGGGATGTCCCATCATTCCAAACTCCACAACCGGCGAGCCACAGGAATTAGACGTGAACCCTGTTCAAATTCAGCCGCTCGTTTTCTACTCCGGCTCTCCTACACGTACGACTGATCTTCCCCCCCTCTCTCTCTCCATGCTGTGCATGGAATAAAAAAATTAAGAAGAGTATTCGGTTGCCTGCAAAATGTAACCAATAGTCCTGGGAAAGTGATACAGTCGAGCATAAACTGTGCTCCAGGCATTTTTTCACTTTTATTTGAGTTACACATAAACATGCTTTCCAAGAATGTCGTTATTTTTACATTTCTAATTTAAACCTGTTTTAAATGGACTCCAAAATGAGAAAACACTTATTTAACGCACTGTCATAAGAGTCCTGACTCACTGGTGAAAAATACATTTTAATATGTAACTCCCATATCTCTCATATCTGCCATGAGCAGTGTTGGGGAGCTACTTTTAAGCAGCAGATTTTCAAGTTCCAAGCTACTTGTGATTAAAAGTATGTAAGCTCCACTACAAGCTGCTGTTTTAATATAGTAGTTACTACACTACAAGCTACAGAGTAAAAGTAGTAACTACTTTCAAGCTGCTTTATCCAGTAATGCTGAGTATCTGTGCTGGAGGATACTCTGAAAGATCATACATTTTTAAAAATACATTTTTAACAATGTAACATCAAATCACAATCAGGTTATGAGTTTTGTGATGTTCAGCTTGTGTAAGTTACACTCAAAGTTCTGTCCATTTGGTCTTTCGGAGTCCTAAATTACACTACAATACATTACAGATACATTATTGATAAATATGGACACAGATTTTTGTTTCCATCTTGTCCAAAGTGGACTCCATCCTTCGACTCCATCTGGCAGCTGCCAAGAGCATGTTGTGATGTAATGAGGCACGGTAGCCAGTCAGATGCCACTTCTTCCAATTCAACACCAATCACAAACAGCTGCTAGTTTACAATACCTAAAAATAACAAAAAAGAGAAAAATTAATTGTTTGTAACAATGTAACGCGGCACATCACTATTTGTGACTACAGTGTTTTAAAGGTGTCTGACCACTGACCAGCTACTGAAAGGGTAGTTATGTTAGTAGCTTCACTAATTTTACTGAACTACTCCTCAACACTGGACATGAGTGAGTGCTCTGAGAGGTGGTCGCCTCTGAACCAAGAGATTGTGGATCAAATCCTACCTCCAACATTGGTAAAGGTACCACCGAGGAACTGAGGAGCAAGGTACCGTCCCCAAACCCTGCTCCACGGGTGCTGCCCTTTGTCCACCTTCACAGATGGGTCAAAGGCAGAGCTGACATGTGGTTGTGGTGCACTGTGTGCTGTGCTGTGTTCACAGTGACAAATAATCACTCACTCCATTGAGTCCCTGAGCAAGTCATTCTAGATAAGAGGATCTGCTAAATACCATAAATGTAAACATAAGTTAATCTTACAAAGCAGTGGTGTGTCCAGGCAGCATCTCTTAACTTCCAACATCAGAATAAAGTACAGCAGTCAGTATTTTCATCTCAGCATTTGAGGGAAACTACATTTCTCTTTGTACAAAATCAAGGCTGGTGCAGTGTGTATGTGAGTGTGTGGTTTAAAAACATTTTGGCTGTCACACCCTGTTTTGTTGAACTCTGGGTTCTTTTCAAATCTTACGGATTCGTTTTGCATTTTGTGGTAAAAGCTCAAAGATGAGTGCACTCAAAGTTGTAATTAAATGTGAGTATTTGGAAGAGCAGTGGGGAGGTGAACTGGAAATTTGAGTTTTAATGGACTGTAGATGAACTTTGACTTTTTTATTCTGCTGCTTGCAAAGTCATGACTTGCATCCTGTTCATTTCCCAATAGCAAGAAAACAAAAGTGAAATCAAAAACACATGACGCTATTTTTCTCCAGGACATAGTGCGAGTGGATGTGAGTAAGAGATGAGAATTTGCTCTCCCAGTGGAGCTTGGATGAAATCATTTTACTGTGTGTGTTATGAATTTAGGGGTTCGTGAGGACCTGGCTGTTCCCTAAAAGATAGGGATAACTATGATTTTTTTTAATTAAAGATGGCACCAATATGACACGTGGATGAGATATTGGTCCGATAATGACTCAAATAGCTGGATCGGATATCAATAGTTGGTTCATTGCTCAACATTCACACTAATTCCTACGTATTGATATGACAATGAGTGGAACAAGCAATGCAATACACTACAACCCCAAAAGCAAGTCACATGGTTATACTTTTTAATTTCCTTAACAACACCAGCTCTCTGTGTTCCTGATGTTTTTAGCGCAGGATCGTCATAAAATTACACAACTGTGTTTAAACAAATACTTTTTGAGGTGTTATTTCAATAATAAATATCAAAGGCGCAATCCCAATACCCCCACTTAGCCCTACCCCTCCGTTTTGCGCGTACCCGCATAGGGAAGTGTTGTCCCATTTCTTTTTAGCAGCGAGGGGTAGTGGTGTTCAGCCCTCAAGATAGCCCTCGAAACGGAGATTTTTCAGATGCTGACTCAAAACCGAGTGAAAGAAGAAAATTCCCACAATGCATTGCAATACACAATCAAGAAAAGAAAAGATGGCTAGCGGTGTGGGGAAAGAAGTTCATAAATGTAAGTACATCTTTATAAATACGCTTGCAAAAAAAATCTAATTTTAGCGGAATATCTTAGTTTAATGTAAGTGAAACGGAGTATGAGGTTAAATTTTTCAAAAACAATTTTCTGAAAATCGCTAATTCTGTGCGTAGAGACAGAGCAGTATCTCTGTAGTATTTATAGAAAAAGAACCGAGCAGGGGTGAGTTTCACAAAACTGTCGAAAAAATAACAACGTATTATTCAGAGAGAGAGCGTTCAGAGTCCTTTTTATGTAGTTTTTTGGCTACGACACTTTTGGGAAACTCACCCCCGGTTGTTTTCTGACGTAAGCGAGTGGTGTCCCGATTCCTAGGTAAAGATTTCAAGCCCTACCCCTTGTGGCTACGATCTGTGAAGTCAACTTCGAAAGGGAGGGCCCTCGAAATCGAGTGGTAGGGCTAAGGGAGGAGAAATGGGATTGGGCCAAATAATTGTTTTCTGTTTAAAAACACTCAGAGACTGTATCGTATTTGTACATATAAGCAGATATCCAATTTAAAATATCAGTATCTGTCATGTTACTCGCAAGGAAGTCGGAAGCAAATGCAGGAATCGAGTTCGAGAGAGTTTATTCACACAAGGGAAAGTCCAAACACAGACAATGAAAACAGCACAGCCAAGCCGAACCGGTAACTGAGATGAAAGTCCCCACACCGCTGAATATAACAGTCCCACAGCGTCCCGGTAAACTCCCCCAGCACGGCACCTTGTAGCGAGAGAGAGAGAGAGCAGAGTGGTAATCTTCACTCGTAGGCTAAGGGGTTAGCTTCTCACCTTCAAACTGAGATGGAGAGAGCAGAGTCGTATAACAAACCGATGGGTACTTCACCTTCTTGGTAGCATTTAGCTGTTAGCCGTTAGCCGCGATGTAGCTTAGCGGCTAGCGGTTGGCGGTTAGCTCGGTTGGCTGGCTTCTAGAACGGAGCAGCCACGAAGCGGCAATCATGAGGGTGGACGGACAAAGAATGACGGAATCGGACTGGTTAAATAAAAAACACGCAAAACTAATTAACTACGACAGACCAATGAGAAAACGACACATAAGGGAAGTGAAATCCAACCCATGACACGACTGACCCGGAAGTGACTAAAGGGGAATCCTTAAAGGGACAGTCACACCGTAACCATAACAACCCCGACGCAGACTTCATCAAACCTCAGGTTTAATACTCTGGCGAGTCCGAGCGTCGGGGAGGAGCCGCAGATGTGACAGTGTCGTATTAGACATAAAAAAGTGGTATCATGCCATGTTTATTTTTTATAGCTTTGTGGGGACACTTTTGTAATGCATGGACTGTTCCCCATAAGGAAAAATAATTTTGTAGAAACTTTTATTTGAGAAGCTAAAAGAGATAAAAGATTAGAGCTGTAGTATTATTTACTGCTAGTCATTATGGGAGTCTGTGGAAGTAATTCACAAAGGGTGTGTTTGTGTGTTTGTTAAAGGTACCGAACATACATGAGGCCCAAATATAAAGTGGCCTATAAGATGGTGACGGAAATGGAGTGGAAGTGTTGCCATGGCTACAGTGGGGAGGACTGTAACGATGGACATGGTGCAGGGTCGGACACCCAGATTTCCACGGCCCGACCCAGGCTCAGACCCTCCAACCCTGGGCACACAAGCACTGGACACAGGCAGGGCGGATCGGGAGGTGGGCACGACACTCTCCATGCAAATATTAGCCTCATTCTGATTTGCTATTATTCATATTTGAAATTGTCAATGATCTTTGTTTCTGAATATTTTTGTATGTGTGCTGGGGCTAGGTGACAGTGACAAGATGAAGCAGCTGGAGGAGAAAATCCAAAGTCTGACCAAAGACCTGCACGACCTGCAGTCAACACTGCGCAACATGAACGAGAAATTTCAGGAAGAGCTACGCAAACCAGGCTTCAATGGCGGTAAGACACCAGCCGATGCTGCCCAGCCTGAGATGAAGGAGACCATCCATAGCATCCAGACCAAACTGGACCAATTGGACAACAGAACCCAGGCCCACGACAAGACGCTGGTCAGCATCAACAACCACCTGGTCAACGGCAGAGGAGGAGGAGGCGGCGGAAACGATTTAGGGCTGGGCGGAGGAACAGGCGGAGAACAGATCAGCACCGCCATGAAGGAGGAGATCTTGAGGGAGCTGGAGCGCAGGGTGTCGCTGTCCTGCACAGCCTGCCAGGCTGGGGTGGAGGAGCTGCGGAGGCAGCAGCAGCGGGACCAGGAAAGGATTCTTGCGTTGGAGAAACAGATCAGCGCCATGGACCAGCGCCACCGCCAGGCCATGGAGGGATTACGACGCGACCTGACTCGCTCTCAAGGCTGCTGTGACACAGTGACTGAGCTCAGAACCAGACTTAATGACATGGAGAGAAGGGTCAGCTCCACGTCGGAGGCCTGCGATAACTTGCAGGACCGACTGGACAAAGAGCTGAAAGGGATCGGAGACGGTAAAGGTGGAGGATTTGGAGGAGGTGGAGGAGAACTGGTGATAACGGGCGAAAAGTTTGACAAGTACCTTCAAGACCTGGAGAGGCGCCTCAACGGTACAGTACAGAGGACAGAAGAAAACTGTGCCTACATGGAGAATGACTTGAAGGACTTGTTCCAAACAGAGGTTAGAGACATCAACAGACGTTTTAATGACCAAGATTTCCGAATCACCTACATGGACCAGGATATTGGAGTTGTGAAGGAGACTGTGTTTGACCACGACAAGCGCTTGACTCAGCTGGAGAATGTCACTTCTCATTTGGACAAGAGGATACTTGAATGTGCTTCCTGCTCCTCATCTGGGGGTGGCTTCAGAGGTGACTCTAAAAGACCCCCAGGAGCAGGAAGTGACCTGGGTGGTGAGAATACGGTGAAATCCCTGGAATGGAAGGTCATTGCCAATGAGGACGAGATCAAAAGGTTCAACACCCGACTTAAAGACCTGTCCGTGTCCGGCGACTCGCTCACTGACAAGGTGGTCGATCTCAGTAATGACATTCGGAAGATCAAGGCACTAACAGGTGACAATGGTGAGCACTTCCAGAGAATCGTGACCGAGATTGAAAACTGTGGGCTCTGCAGGGCGGTGCAGGATGATCTGAAAAAGCTGAAGAACATCACAAACCATGTGGTGGACCGCTGGCAAACCGATTTGAACTACATCAAGGGCAGAATGGACTCCGGCCAAACTGGGTGCTGTTCTGGTCTGCAGGAGGAAGTGGACAAACTCAAGGAGGAGGTGCAGAAGTGTGGTGGACAGTGTAAGATCAATTTAGGGACTCCAACAGGTGCCGGAGAACTTGATGACCCCCAGAAACCTCTAGACGGCCACGTTATTGGCAGCAATAATGCCAACCTCAGGTCGCTCCAGGGAGAGTTGTCTGAGGTCATCCTCACATTCAGCTCCATTAACGACACACTTAAGGGTTTGGAGCACAGCGTCCACAAACACGACAGCGTCCTCACCGACCTGGGCAACACCAAGGACAAAATCATCTCTGAGATTGACAAGATCCAGCAGGAGCTGACGGAGCACATGGAGGACAGTAAAATGCGCTTTGACCATGTGGACCGGGACGTCAAGCGCTTTGGAAACAACTTTGTGGTGGAGATGGGCGACTGCAAGAGGACGGGCGATGGGCTAGACAAGAGGCTTTCCAAACTGGAAGGCGTCTGTGGCCGACTGGATTCTGTGTCGGACAACTTGCAGAAAATAAAGGAAGGCCTTAACAAGCATGTATCGGGTTTGTGGAGTTGTGTGGATGAGCTTAACGCCACTGTCAGCTCCCACAGCAGCTTCATCAGCACCCTGCAGGACACTCAGCTGGACGGAATCCACAGCAAGATCAAGCAGCTCAACTCCTCAGTGCTGCACATTCACAGACAGTTCCAGAGCATCACAGAGCAAGACTTAAGAGGTTTGCATTTCTTAAGTATTAAGTAGCTTAGATGTGAAAGTGTACAACGGAGGTGTAACAGTTCTCTAAACTTTTCTTCTACAATGTTAGCAGTGTTTACCAAAGCCTGATGTCTTACACATTAAATTAATGTCACACATCTAAAGGATGTGTTTCAGTGGACAACACTGGTGGTGGTGGTCTAGTGGTTAATATACTTACCTCTGGACTAAGAGGTTGTGAGTTGGAGTCCTACCTCCAACACCACCATCAATGGGTTCCTGAGCAAGACCCTTAATGCCAAGTTGCTTCAGGGAGACAGTCCCTGAAATTAGAAAATAGGAAGTCCCTCTGGATAAGAGTGATCACAGTACACAATGCACTACAACAAAATGTTATCCCTGCATTTGACCCACCCGTTAAGGAGAGTGGGCGGCAACTTTTCAGCAGCGTCTGAGGAACAGTGCCTGGGGATGGTATCTTGTTCCTCAGTGTATAATTCTTTTTCATTACGGCAAACATCTTACTTAAAGAGCAAGTGCAACCTTTTCATGCACTTACCTGGATAACTGTTCTTGTGTTTTTTGCTTATTGCTTCATAATTGGTGTGTTGTGGGGGAAATTTTTGAGCATTTGCAGCATTGAGGTGTTAAAACGCTCTGTGTCTTATTGCAGGTTTGCCCGGACTCCCAGGCCCTCAGGGTGAGAGAGGTTTACCAGGACTTCCTGGACCTAAAGGGCCTCCAGGCAGGGACGGACCACTGGGCAAACCAGGTGTGGAAGGGCCAAGAGGACCTCCAGGTAAAACACCTGTTACATCACTCATGTGGAACTAGCTCCAACGTGGAGTCATTACTCATCAGAGACACCCAGCCTCACCTCTAATTACTGGTTTAGAAGTAAAACTACTTTTACTTTGGATAAAAAATTGCTTTGGGTCATTGTCGTTATTTGACTGGCCCAATTTGTGTGGTGCAAACAGTCTGAAGAGACGCGTAATAGATGTGCTCACCATTTGAACCTTTCTCGTTTCAGGTCTCAGAGGAGAAAACGGTAGGAGTTTTTATTTTCCTAGAATTCCTCTGGCAGCTGAGTTCCAGTCAGAACCCTGGGGCTGTTTTAAATAGAGCACATGTTGCCAATCAAATTAGAACTGCTGTCAAGGGTCATTAGATGTCAGATGTGAGTGTGTATGGGGGTTTGTTTCTGTGTGGAGTGTGTGGGGCGGCAATGAGAGTTGCTTCATGTCGTTTTGGTTTTGTGTGTGTGTGGTGGTCATATGGTTTGCAGCCTGTGTTTTATCTCGGATTACACCAGTGGTTCTCAACATTTTTTCAGCAGGGCCGCCCTTTTGTAGATAAAAATATTTTTGAGCCCCCCATTTCTCACTTATGTTGTGATTTAGGCCTCTCATTTGCACAAGTTTGCTTCATAATGACATTTCACATGATCACAAGCTGTTGCATGATATATCCCAAAACTATGTAGATGTGGTGAAAAGTTTACCATTTCTCCCTATTAAATTTGTACAGGAATGTGTTAAGTAGAAACGCAGTGTTGTACCGAAAGCCCCTGTTGTGGACACACATATTTGATGATAGTCACCTTACTAAAAACATACAGAGAATGTCTAATTAGTAAATGGCAAAAGGATCAAAATGATGTGTTCTTGATACCTTAAAATGTCCAGAATAAGCAATTTCGTAGATAATAATATTTCACTTATTTAAAAATTGAGACAAAGATTCCAGTTTTACCAGTCCCTTAAAATGTACAATTTACAACCTGCACAAACTAATAGCATTCTTTTTTTTTACGACACAGTACATATTAAAGTCCACATATAACTTGAAAGTGTACTGCATTATTTTTACTAGGGATGCACCGATCCGGTACATGGATCAAATATCGGCGCGGTAACGACTCAAATAGCTGGATCAGAGGCATTGGGTCGATCTATGGAGTCGATCTGTTCAATTAAAGTATAGGTTTTTCCATGTTTGCGTATGCGTGCATGAACAATTGGTTCTCTATGGGAAGTGGCACTGCAGTAAAGCTGGTTTATTGTTCGACATTCACACTAATTCCTACATATTGATACGACAATGAGCAGAACAAGCAACACAACACACTACAACCCCAAAAGCAAATCACAGCATTATACTGTTTAATTTCTGTTTAATACCATCTCTCACTCACAATCTCTGTGTTCCTGGTGGTTTAATTTAGCATATACATATGGGTGTGTAATTATTACGTTGTTTTAGTTAGGAAAACGGTATTTAAGTCAAGTTTTTTCTTACGCATAACAGTATAAACTCACTCTCCTCTTCACAGAGTAATACACAACTTATTAATGAAAATCTGCTATCGGATCGGTACTTGGGACCGGCCGATACCCACAGCCCAAGTATTGGCATGGTTGCTATCGGAACTGCATACAAAGCTTGCAGATTCAACACACTTGCACAGGAGACACAACATGGTCTTTTCATTGTTTTTGTCTCAATTTTTTAAATTAATATAACATTACTGTCTACACGTTTGCTTAAACTGCATTATAAAGTATCAGGAACATGCCATTTTGCCAATTTTGCCATTTTCTCAAGAGATGTTAATTCACTGTACGTTTGTTTGTAGTAAGGACAGTATCGTGAAATGAACGCGCTCGCAACAGGGGTGCTTTTTCTCGGCCAATTTCAGCACAACAACAGCACCTATGAAGCAGACTTCAGTCACATCAACATCTGTGTGGGAATTTTCACTTGGTCCCACAATTAATTTTGCGTTAAAAAGTAACATTTCCACATTAATCACATGCAGTAACGTGTTAAGATTTTTAACCCTACTTTCAACATACTTATTCAGAACTGCCTTTCCTCTTTATATATGCTTTAAAACTCAGTCAGCTTCCTGTGGGAAGAAAAAATAAACAAAACCTGAACATTTGGTCAAGTCAGGGTTGCAGCTGTAAGACTGACACTCTTAGTTCATTTTCAGTGCCCTACGTTAGCTTTGCCCCCACTTTGGGAAACACTGGGTTGGACAAATGTATTTCTGAAAATTGTGTGTCGTTTTGTTTTGTGTATACAATATGTAGGTCTGCCGGGAGTGGATGCCAACGTGCCTCGCGTCTCCTTCTCCGCTGCTCTCACGAACCCCATGTCTAATCCAGGAACAATCGTCTTTGATAAGACCTTTGTTAACGAGGGACATTTTTACAACCCACGTACAGGTAAACGTTTCCAGATTAGAAACACACTTTTATGCATCTGGATCTCAAATCAGTGCCTCAGCAGTGGAGTGGTGGCAGTGTGGTGGTGGAGGACTTGCTGAAGAGCTAGAGGTTGTGGTTTGGAGCCTGATATTTCAAGATTCTTAATTTGTCACATGCAAAGTTATACAAATACAACATTTATTCCTAAGTCTATGCAAATTAAAATAGAAATTGAGTTAAACAAACATAAAATAATGTTAAAAGCATACAGGTAAGCAAAAGGTGGGTGTCATTTAGCGACAAATAAAGGCATGCCAGAATGTAAGTGCATTGGGTTAATATTTCTAAAACTGTCCGACCAACATGAAGACTAACCAATAGAATTGTTTTATGACAATATATAAAAATGAGCAAAAATGGATTTACAAGGGTGTGGCCTGACAGCGACGATACGCGAAGTAAGTGGGTAATGAAGCATATACAATAAGTTTTAACTGGCATTCTTGGGGGATGGGGATTTTTTTTTACCCATAACTTTAATGCTTTATGCATAACCAGTGGTTAAAGCGTACAAACTGGTATGTGTTATGTATGCAGGAATCTTCACAGCGCCTCTAGACGGTCACTACTTCTTCAGCGCCATCCTGACCGGCCACAAGAACGAGAAGATCGAGGCGGTGCTGTCTAAGTCCAACTACGGCATGGCGCGAGTGGATTCCACGGGATACCAGCAGGAAGATCTGGAGAACAAGCCCACGGTGGAGGTGAAGCCCACGCCAGGCTCGCTGGGTGTCTTCAACATCATCCTCCCCCTGCAGGCGCACGAGACTGTGTGTATCGACCTGGTCACGGGCAGACCGGCGTATTCAGTGGAGCCTCTCACCATCTTCAGCGGCATGCTGCTTTACGAGGACATTTAGGGCTTTGGGAGGACGTCCCGTTTAAACTCCCTGACTGAAAGGCGACTGAGATTCGGCGAAACGACGGGGCCAAAATTCGACCCACTAAACGATGTCTGTTTGCCAGCCGGAGAGGGCGGTGCTTTTCCTCCGGCGTCCTTTTTCAAACCCACTGATTTTGTTTGTTGTAAGACGTGTGAACTTCCCAAAGACAGAAACAGAAATATGATTTTTTTGTTAAAAACTGTGGTTCTTGCTATGTTTATGGTATCCTGTATTGGAGAGGTGTGGTAACTGATACTACTGCGAGGTTTTTATTTTTTGATATTTGACAATGTTATTGATATACCTACAAGTTATAGGAAATCACAGGCATGAGTCGTACTGCGAGTAGGGCTGGACAAATAACCCAAAATTTATCGAAAACCGACAAAATCATGGCCATGACGTTGATTTCAATTAATTTTTTAATTCTTTTAATACACGTTAATGTAGTGTCACTTTGAAAACATACTAGTGTGTGTGTTGTCACATGACTCTGTCCCGTCCAGTCTGCACTACATCCTTCACTTATTTTAAAATTGCAAAGATATTCACTCTTTCACTAGAAAAATAGCCCAGCTTTAGTAGTATAGTGCATTTACAGTACAAACCCAGTACAAACGAAATAATTGTTCATGCAATTTAACATGATATTGATTTCAGGTGATATCGCCCAGCCCTAACTACGAGTCGTTTTTCATGCACTAAAGCTGACCGTGAGGTCTGTTATTAGACTTACGTCTAATACCCACGTACGAAGTTGCACAGTACAGTACTCGCCTGCCAAAGTGTTAGACTCACCGTCAAGGTTTTTAGGGCTAAGCTTGTGTATGTGTAAAACCCAGCAGTTTATACCACGTTGTGGACGTTAATAATCCTCCACACCTTTCAGACGTTTGGATTCCTCAGACTTCTTGTTACTATGCAGTGAGATGAATGCTTAATGACCATATTTACATCAAGATAGATCTTTTACTAACACAGCACAGGATAATCTGAAATATAAACCGCAAAAAGCTGAAGAAGAGAAGCAGCGAGCGCTGACTGACCATCTCCGAGCTGAAAGAGGAGTGATGTCCACTACTGCAGCGCCGCCAAGAACAACACGAGCTGATCTTATCTTACACACGGCTTTCTGCTTTCTTTAAAGCGACTGATAGCCATCGTTAGGGTCACTGGAGTGTTTGTGAGAGAGAGTACACAGCACAGTCAAAGACAATTAGATTTTTCCTGTGGGATTTGTTCCAGGCCCGTGATCCGAAATCCAGTCAGGAAGTTCGAGTCATGAGCCGACTCAAGATAATTAACAAAGATCCTTTTTTATTGTAAAGTGCCTATAAAAAGTAATAAAGTACACTGCCTCTCTGTTCTATAAAACTTTGATCTATAAAATGTGCCGCTGTGACTAGTTCTGTCCGTCCACTCTTGAAAAAATGCCGAAGAACATTTAATACTACATTACTGCAGTTTTGTTCCTCACCAAACTCAAACATCAAGCGTTCTAGTTCTAGACGGCGTGTTTGGGACGCTGATGATTGTTACAAAGTAATAATAACTGGAGCTGAGGGAGGGGTTAAAATTCAGAGGAAAGAAGTTAGAAATTCCAAGATTAAAGTCGTAAATTTACGAGAAGAAACACTCGCTTATTAATGAGAAATTTCAAAGATTTAAGTCGCACATTTACAAAAGAATATTCCGTTTATATCGGAAAGTTACGCATTTGCAACAATAAGTTCAAATTCCAAGATTAAAATTGCTAATTTAAGACATTGTTATGATTTTGGGTCAAAAACTTGTCAGAGAATATCTAAGGTTTTTTCCCGTTAATTTGTGGCTTTAATCTCAGAATTTCTCAAATCTCATAATTTTCTTTTTGCTAATCTATGACTTAGAATATAAAAACTATTAAACTAGCAGTTTGCTGAGAGTATAAATAAATGCGTTGGCAACTAAAAAATGGGCTGGAAATATGCTTGCGATATTCTTCAAAGTATACTTCCATAAACAAAAAGTATGTAACAGATTTAGTTTTATAGTATAAGTACATAAGTTGAACCTACAGACAATCTTGCTGAAGTATTGTGAAATTTCGACAGCATGTTAGGGCTGCTGATGAATATTACAAAATAATAATAACTGGAGCTGAGAGAGGGGGTAAAATTCAGAGGAAACATTCATATTCTCTAACTTTGCAGTCATACACTGACAAGAAAAACATCCAAGTTGCAAATTTGCAAGAAAAAGCGTGAATATTCTCTTTATATCGGAAAGTTACACATTTGCAACAAAAGGTTCACATTCTGACATTAAAGTTGTAAATTTATGAGGAAAAAGTGTAAATATTTTCAAACATTGTAAAGATTATACATTTAAAAGCTAAATTGTCTAATTTGTCTAACTTTTATTATGTCAGAGAATATCTGAGTTTTTCCCCATTCATTTGCGACTTTAATCTCAAAAATTTGGAACTAATTTACACCTTTATGATGTTAGAGATTATCTGATCTTTTTCCTGTTATTTGTAGCTTTAATATCAAATTCAAGCAAATTTATGACTTAGTAGTGTAACTTTAATCTTGAAATTTCCGATTTTTTCTCTGAATTTTAACCCCTCCCTTAGTTGCAGTTTTTCATCTACATGTTCCTGATATGCTGTTATATGAAAGAGACGGCAAAATCTACGTAAACACAAATATTTTGTGTGTGAAAGTAAAGTTGGTGACAGGTTCTCTGTGTTTCATCATGAACTGTTTGTCTTCCCGGCCCAAACTGCAAGGACTTGTCATTTCTAAATGGAATTATAGCAAACAAACACGTGAAATAAAGGAAACCTCACTTCATGTGAAAGTCCTCAACACAGTTTTCCCTGTGACCTTGAATGTGTATGCTGCCATTTCTTGTTTTAAATAAAGATATTTAATTTTACACACCTCAATCTCTCCTGGTGGTGGAACTGCAGACGGCTGTCGTATTTCACGCTTTCACATATTAAAAGTCAAGTATATTTCCAAGTACACTTGCATGATTGCATAGTTAACTACTCTTATAAAGTAAAAGGTAAAATTAGTCTCAAAAAGTATGGAAAACACTAACAAGTCTTTCAATCATTTTTTGCACTAAATTATTGAATTGGAATTGACTAATTATTGAAATCAAACATTTGTTAGTGATTTATTTCAATATTTTTTAGCGTGTGATTATTTGTCGTCGTGAACACGCCACCGCACAGCACACAGTGCACCACAACCAAATGTGACCTCTGCATTTAACCCATCCGTGAAGGAGCAGTGGGCAGCTTGGGGACGGTAGCTTGCTCATGAGTACCTCAGTGGTAACTTTTACTGGCCCTGGATTCGAACCTGCAACCTTCAGATCACAGGCCGAACACCCTACTGTTACGCCACCAACTGCCTAAATTGGTTCAGTTTTGGGTCATAAGAGTAAATTTTGCATAAAGTGTACTTGGAAATATCCTTGACTTTAATATACTTAATAAACCACACTTTAGTTAGGTTTCCTTCTTGTTCAAGTATAAATATTTACATGGTAATAGTTTAATTCATTATACTGCATTTCCTTCAACTTCAAATTAATTTTATTTCTGAATTGGAACCAGCTGTTCTCATAAAATCTGATTTCTATGATAGTGCTGATAAAATTATTTTCTATAGAAGAATTCTATTGTGGAAATGTAGAATAGATAACTTTCTGCACATTGTTCAAAGAGAAACAAGGGGAAAAGGCAACTGATAAAGCAGACAATAACACTTGAATCACTGCAAACAAGCGTGCTGCAAGTTACCGTTGCTTGCTGGAACATTTCCGGTGTGCAGTCATGGGCTGTAGTATGTGAAATTTCCGGTCCGGCGTGTCACGCGTGTGCACATGAGCGACTGCGGCGCAGAGTCGGTAAGTTCCAGACATTTTTCAGATGTTGAGCCGAAGGTCGGAGCTTTCTGTCAAATGGCAAAAGATGGAAAACAGACTGCTTTTACAGACAGCAGCTGTGTTCAGTCTCATTCAGAGCCTAGATTTAGAGAAGGAATTCCATAACATACCTAAATATGGTGTTAAATAACATCAGCAAAATGTTTCTCAACTTTGACATTACATAAATTTCAAAATACATTTATCAGCTTCAAACAAAGCTTTCATTGTGTTTCTTCACGTTGTATTGAAACAGCCCTCTTAAGTGACCAAACTCTTATTAATTTTGATGCTGTAGTATATAATAATAGATGACGGTACAATGCATGCTTTCAGTTCAGAACACACAGCAATGCGGTGTTATCTAGAGCAGGTCACATGCATGTGATGAGTGAAGCTCTTTTCTGTCAGTAGAGACTTGAGACATGACTTGGACATGGCAAAAATGACTTGAATGGACGTCTCTGCTCCGTGATCACTGTAATATTGGCAGTTTAAATCCCAAACACGCTGTAAAAGGTCAAAGGTCAAGGTCAAAACCTTTAACTCATAAATGTGCTCCGGAAAATTTGTCCCAGCTGTATTAGAAAACGTCACCAGACAGTGGTTGCAGTCTAATTGAGAAATACTTTACTTGTCTATGGACCAAGAGGTTTGTAGGTTCAAGTTCATCTCTATCCTACCTCCATGGTCACCGTAATACTGGGGGTTTAAATCCCAAACGAGACAAAAAAAAACATTGTTGGGCCCCTGAGGAAAACGTTTGACCAAAAGTTGCTCCAGAAAATTGTTGCAGACCACTAGAAAGTGGTGAAGGTCTCGTAGAAAGGTATTTGTATATATGGACCTAGGGCAGCTTTTGTGTAGGGGAGCAGTTCTTGGGGCACCTTGCTCATGAGTACTTCAGTGGTACTTTTATTGGTCTGGGACTTGAAATGGTGACCTATAAAACACCATTACATAATACTAGTGGGCAGTTGGTGGCGTGACGGTAGGGTGATCAGACGGTCACAGGTTCGAATCCAGGGCCAGTAAAAGTTACCACTGAGGTACTCATGAGCAAGGTACTGTCCCCAAGCACTGCTCCGCGGGCGCTTGTTAGCTGCCCACTGCTCCTTTATGGATGGGTTAAATGCAGAGGTCACATTTGCTTGTGGTGCACCGTGTGCTGTGCTGTGGTGTGTTCACGATGACAAATAATCACACACTTTTACATACTTAATCAAATGAACTTGAAATATACCTTTTGTAGTAAGGATGGTAATGTCCCAATAGCTGATACACGACATGCACATCACAGATTTTTATTTTTAACTTTTCTCAGAAATCAAAAACAGCAGACCTATAAATAAGACAGGAATGAGATTTGGTCAAATCATATCTGAGCAACAAATCCTCATATTGTCCCAGCGGTTGCTCGTTTCCCGGGTGGAAATGTGCTTTGGCGAAATAAAATAACCCTGATTTGATCATCCACACAATGGAGCCGGGTTCAGCCAAAAGTGTGTGGCTTTCTTTGGGTTCTGACCCTCGTTGCGCCCCCTGAGGGGGGGGTGAAATTTAACCCCGTCTCACTCCCCCACCTCCTCCCTTCACTCCATCCTGCTCCCCCTGACGTTTAAAATGAGCTCAGGGATTTGGACGGGAGTGTGTTTTCTCTTTACGAACCCCTCCATCCCACCGTGCGTTACGCCCTTCCCCTCTCATCCACATCCAGCCCAAAGTTTGGGGCCCCATTTAAACGGGGGGCCAGTCTCTTGGGACCCTTGCTTGCTTGCTCGCTCGCTCGCTCGCTTGCCAGACTCCATTCACGAGTGTTGGATCTCTCCTGGATAAATAATTACTGTCCCCCAAAGTCGTCCCCCAAACGAGGCTGATTGACAAGCTGAACTTGAGCCTACACATACACGGAAATGTAGCCAAGGATTTTGTGCTGCGTTTTTATGTATGAAAGGTGGTATATAAATAAAATTTATTAGTAGTAGTAATGTTGTTATTATTATTGATTTACAGGGTTCAAGAGAAGCTAACTCAATTTAGCGACAGCGCTGACTTAACTTTTATCAGTAGTTTATTAGTAGAACTTTTTGTCACGTTGTCAGGGTAAATGTACGTTCACACCGAAAGCTACCAAAGCTGTAAAATCGCCAGAAGTAATTGACTTTTTATTGATAAAAGCTTCAAGAGTGATACGAGCAACAAAAGCAACGAGTGTCAAAGTTTGGGCAATTATTATGCAATTATGCAAATTATTTATCATGCGTTTCAGCTGTAAATGACCCACCACCAATTGGAATGTTGATGTTCTTCGCTTTCGAGGATCCCAGACAACATACTTCGAAACTTTGGTTCCTACCGTACTATCAGTCAAGGCTAATTATTTCGTTTTCACCCACCAAACATTTAACCCTCCAGACTCCAGTCTCCTTATTCACGAAAGGGTCAAGAGAGCTTCTAATCATGCCATCAATTAGCTTAGCTCCCCCCGCAGGCCAAAAACACCACACACAAGCCATCAGCACTCGCAAACAGACAGGATGAGTTTCGTACCCAGCGAGGGAAAGCTGTAAAACTATAATAGACAAAAAACAGCCCGGTGGTTAGCCCTGCCGCCTCACAGCAAGAAGGTCCTGGGTTCAAACCCCGGGGACGGCCATAGAGCCTTTCTGTGTGGCGTTTGCGTGCTCTCCCCGTGTTCGCGTGGGGTTTCTCCAGGTGCTGCGGTTTCCTCCCACAGTCTAAAAGCATGCACTATAGGTTAATTGTGAGTGTGAGTGTGTGTGCCCTGCGGTGTGTTGGAGCCTGCCCCGGGTTGTTTGCCGCCTTGCGCCCGTAAGTTCCCGGGATAGGCTCCGGTCCCCCTGCAACCCCAGTTGGGATTCAGATCGTTCGGATAATGAATGAATAATAGACAAAACACATTCACTCTGGAAGACCCATGCGCACACACACTCATCCGTGAGCAGTCACTCAAGGTGGCACAACCTTTAACCCCCAAACTGAACACTCTCACCCCCAGCCTCTTCCATGGTCTACCCTCCAGCAGATCCTGGCGCCTCCACAGAAAATGGAGGAGAGATAGAAACAGAGAAAAGATAAAAGTAGAGACATGCACACATCACAGCTGTAATTTGATCGATTTGCCTCTGCTCGTCCGGACCTCTTGCAATTTGAGTATCTCATACAGTTTTTTGGGCTGGGCAACAGCAGCACCTTTAAATTGATAAGCAGGATCGAACGTTGGGATGATGATGTGAGCGACATAGGCGACTAGAGCGAACAAAAATATTTTGAGAGCAATGCTTTTTAAGCGTCTTCAGCGATTTTAGAGCTTTAGTAGGTCTTGGTGTGACCGAACAGTAAGCCTTTGTGAGAGAGGATGCAGACACAGGAGTTGATTGAAACATTACTCTCTTTTAAAACAAACAACATAAAGCTTAGGCTCGCTTATCTCGCTTAAAAACTATTAGCAATACAGGTCTGACATGATCACACAACAGAACCCAAGCTTCAGCTCACGTCTTGCACTCCATGCCCACGTAGTGAAGGTAAGCTAACTCTTTTTGCCACACATGTCCTCTTTTTAAGACCTACAATTCTAAAATCGTCTGGGATTTCATTCTACCTCAGCCTCAAACATTCTTACATTTGACATGTGCGGTGTTGTTTTGTGATGTCTTATATTAATCTTCCATGATTTAGACAAGATATAAGTTTCCTGCACTGGTTTACAAACAGTAAAACATATCGTAAAGCGCAATTTTATTCCAAAAATCTGTTTTTTCGCTCTTGACAACGGGAAAGGTATTTTCAGCTAGCAGATTTGTGACTAGTGTTGAATTGGCAGAAGTGTCATCTGATTGGCTACTGTGCCCTCATTGCATCATAGCATGTTCTTGGCAGCTGTCAGATGGAGTCGGAGGATGGAGTCCACCTTGGCCAAGATGGAAGCAAGAATGTGTCCGTATTTATAAAAATGTATGACTCTGAAAGACCAAACGGACAGAACTTACACATTAGAGTGTAGCTTACGCAAGCTGAACATCACAACACTCTCTACCTCCAAAACACCACCATCACCTGGTGATTTGATGTTACGCTGTTAACATATATATATATTTTTTACATATTTGTTTTAACATCATGTTTCATTTTCTTTAAGAGCATCCTCCAGCACACGTACTCAGTATTACTGGGTGAAACAGCTTGGATGTAGTTACTACTTTTACTCTGTAGCTTGTAGTGTAGTAACTACTATATTAAAACAGCAGCTTGTAGTAGCGCTTGCATACTTTTAATCAGAAGTTGCTTGGAGCTTGAAAATTGGCAGTTTAAAAGTAGCTTCCCCAACATGGCCAGCGAGCAAATATTTAATGCATTTCTGGTATTTTGGCTGACCAAGGTCAGCCGGGGTCTGATTGTTTTATTCAGACTAACTGCAAGCTTGTGCAGTGTGTGACCTGCCGCGTAAGTCAGTATCCTGGAGCCGAGCGCTCTTTTCTCAATATTGGCACATTTTCAGCTCTTAACCACGCCAGAGAGTCACTCAATAACAGACTTCAGACTGGAGTAGAAATCCAGCTACACTGCTGGCTTCTGAAAGTTCTTCCACAGATGTGGGATCTCTAGGCAATTCTGTGCAGCAAGAAGTGTCACAGTACAAATCCACAGGATTCAGAGGGATTTGAATGATGTGAAATAGCTAATAGGTGATGCAAACACCTAAAATTGTACATTATATATTGGGATTGCTGGTTGCCAGTTCTCTGTCGTTCTCTTCAGTATTTATTCTTTTACTGCGTAACTACTTTCACGGCTTTTGTTCGTGCTGTTGTCAGGGATCTGGCTAGGATATAAGCAGAATGCTAGTCGTTAGCCGTTAGCCCGTGTAGCGTGGTTGGTTAACCCAAACGCGGATTAGAACACGAGTAGGCAGGATGGCCACGCGATTTGATTTAAGAACTTTCTAACGCGTAGGGCAAGGATTCCCACAAGAATCCGGATTCTATAAGACACACACTCAATCGAGGAGATAACCAAATAACTGAGAGTACTCACAGTAGATACCGACATGAAGTCGGAGGTTGGGCTGGTGACTCAATGACTGGGTGATGCGGCGCAAGAAAATGACTCCTTTTATACTTCCCGACCGCGCCGACTCATTCCGAGTCCTCGTGCCAGGCGCGTGCTTGGAGTGTGTGTGACAGCTGTACATGGCTTAAAATTTTCAGCTCGTTGGTTATGTTTCTTGTCAAACCTGCAACTGCAAGGAATTGCTATTTTTCGAGGTAAAAAAGGGAAAAAGAGGGTTGCAGTTGGGCTTTTAACCAGAGACGTATTAGCATGTTGGCTGGGACAGGAAACACTCATGAGTGCCTGAATCGAAGACAAGTGACATCTTTTAGGCTCTTGATAGGGGTGTAACTGTCTCCAATTCATGGTTCAGTTCGTAACTCAGGTTCCGGAGAGAGTTATGGTTCTGTGTTTCCAGGCCACAATCAGAGACTGTAAGATTCATAGGTTAGCAGGTTTTGGTTGGGTTTCAGAACTGTGAGCATCTAATCAACCTAAAAGAAGACCAGTTGCTTTCGATTGCTTTTATTTCCAGTCCCAACACAACCAATCCTACGCTGAAAATGAGCAAATCAGTTAACTCATGTGTTGGGAATACTTCAATTTGCGGAGAGCGGGGGCAGAAAGAGCAGGACTGAGATCTTCTGCAGTGCGTCATCGGTAATGACTGATATACAGTACAACCCAGAGCATACCGCAAACGACAACCACACAACATGTCTGGCCGCATCCACGATTTGCAGTGGTTTTTCTACATTTCAGCAGCCAGTGAGGTTGGTTAATCTGGCGTATGCCCACTTTTGTCCTATTTGTTTAAGATGTTAGTGATAGTGAGAGAGGTCTAGACTGAACTGGAGTCGTCCAGCAGTCCAGCGCTGATTATGTTCAAGTGACTCAATTGCTGCCTGGACTCTGTCCCTGATCAGAGAAGGCGAAGGCTGCTTCTGATTAAGAAACTCTGGAGGGTGATTTCACAATGTGCTAGCTCGTTCATTTATCATCCTCCTGACAACGGCAACCACTCTGACGTACTGCGTTGCTCACATACGCACAGCTCTGTGCTTATTAGGCCTGATTTTATTTCTACATCAATCATTTTGTCTGAAACGATCATTTTAGAAAAGTAACTTTTTTTTTTCTCATTTGGCATGTGATGGAGAGTACGGCTCCCCAAAAAAAGGATTTGGCTCCTAAATATTAGGAGCCAATGGTGGGGTTCGGTTGGGGGCTCGGCTACCTCTCTCTTTTCTGGCCATACAAGTGTTCCTGTATATATTTCTTCGGGCGCGGGGGTTGGGTGTTGAGAGATGTGGCGTGGCTTAACATAATTTGGCCCTCTGGGAAAGATAATTGGAGACCACTGCTCTAAACGCATGCAAAAAGAATCAGCGTAGTTTTTATGTCAGTTATTGTACTGTAATCTGTTGACCCATCGCTGCTTGTCCTTTTGTATATTAAAGTAAATCAAATTGTATCAAGAATTCCGGTACCCATTTGTTTTCGTCTCCCACTTGTGTTACTTACTCATTTTGAGTGGTCATGTCAGTGATCTGGTAAGGATATGGCACAATGCTAGCCATTAGCCATTAGCCCATGCAGCATGGATGGTTAACCCAAATGCGGAGTGAAACGCGAATAGGTAGGAGAACCATGCGAGTTGATCTAAGAACTCTCTAACACGAAGAGTAAAGATTCCCACGAAAATCCGCGTTCTATCGGACACACGCTCAATCGAGGAGATAACCAAATAACTGGAGTACTCACAGTTGATGCTGAATTGAATCAGAGTTGGGTTGGTGACTCAATGACTGAGCAGCGAGCCACAAGAAAAGCCTCCTTTTATACTTCCCGAAACGCGCCGACTACTTCCGGGTCCTCCTGTCGGTCACGTGATCGGAGTGCACGTGACAGGTCATAATTTCCCATTTCTGGCCTTTTTACCGTTTGAGTCTAGCTTAGGGTTTATATTTTCAGTCTGTGTGTTCTATGTGCCTTTTTATAAGCTGTAAAAATTGAAGTCACATCATCTTGTCTCACTATATAACGTATATAGAGGTTAAATAGAGACAATAAAGTTCATGTCGACTGTCAACCCCAACTAGATTCCTTCGTTTTCCACTAAAATAGCCATTCAAAAACATAACACCTTACCTTTACGTAAGGGGGATTTTTGCTTTGCTCACCATTTCCCAGACTAACACTTCAGCAAATCTGTGAAGTTTTTCCATGCTGTGAGCAGTGGGAGGGCGAAAATGCGAAGGAGAAGAAGGAGATAAAAAGTCTGTTCTCTGTTTGACCTCTGCCGCTTGAGATCTCTACTTCGGACAAAAAATAAAGGAATAAAAAGAAGTGCTGAGATCATCAGCCATGGGAGGAAATGTGCAGGAAGTGCTGGTGTGGAGAGAGACGAGGGTGCGTGTGGTGATGGGAAATCAGCTTAGGGTACTCTGCGGTAACAACAGCACCTTATATGTCTTAAATTTTAACACTCAGACATCTTCAGGATAATAATATAATAATAATAATAAACTTTATATAGCACTTTGGAACATGGAACAGTTAGCGAGTTGGTGATCAGAAGGTCAGCGGTCGAACTGAAAACGGTACCACTGAGGAACTCATGAGCAAGGTACCATCCCCAAGCACTGCTAAAAAGCTGCCCACTGCTCCTTCACTGAAGTGTCAAATGCAGAGGTCACACTGTGTTGTGCTGTGTTCACAATGACAAATAATCAGTTACTTAATACTTAGAGCAGTTGGTAGCGTAACGGTAAGAGAGTTCGCCCCCGTGATCAGAAGGTCACCAGTTCAAATCCCGGTCCGATAAAGGTACCACTGAGGTATTCATGAGCAAGGTACCATCACTGCTCACGTCAGCTGCCCACTGCTCCTTCACGGATGGGTCAGATTTGCTTACATTTGGTTGTGATGCACTGTGTGCTGTGGTGTGGTGTGGTGTGGTGTGATGTGTGGCATGAGAGTCCCTGGTGGGCCTTACTGACCATGAGACTGATGTTGAAGTCTCGTATTAGAGATTAACAATTTAGCAGATGTTGAGTGAGAACGACAGTTGGTTGTATGACGAGAGTGCTAAAGTAGAAGCAGTACATACCCAGTGTTAAAGGAATCCCTGACTAGGCCGAAATATGCTACAATCGCTCTCTCCTACAAAAAAAATAGAAATATATGAAATACTTTTATTACTTAGAAAATCCTCAGTTTAATACACAATTTGAACCATGAATTCAGCCATTGTTTGGGTCGATGATGTCAAACAGCTGCTACTCTTCTTCTCAGGTTGTGAGGGAAACGTACGGCATCTGATGGTGCTAATTCTCCAGCTGATGGTGCTTATCTGTTGCTTGCAGTGCCACAGTGTGCGGCTTACGGCTGTAATTTCCATGTTCTGTCGTGTAGAGTACAATATAAAATGTGTAACATAAATCTAGAGCACAAACGTGCACTTGCCTATTAAACACCTGGTCTGGATTCAGTAGACCAGCGCTCTGCCGGTCATGGAGGCTGACAAGGGCAACCCATAAAACATCCCGATTAAGGCAAACTGGCTGTGATACACGGAGTATCTATAAATGACCAGCGTATCTTGTTATAGCGTTTTACTACGTATTCCCATAAAGCAGACGACCGCGGTAGACGAACATGAAATTATTTATGAATCTGTTTTCATCGTATTGTAGCGAAAGGATGAAAATGGAAGCTGAAGGTGATGATTCCCGGCAAATGATTGACACAAGAAGGAGAGGGAGACATACAAACATACACACACGCACACACACACACACACACACACACACAGAGGCACTGCAAAACAGGGGAACACAAGGGACAGTCCAAAAGGGGGTGAAAAGCCTTGGCGCTACAATATGATAACGCTGCGCTAGTTTGATCCAGCTAGTGTACCCTGGACAGCAACAAACACTCTGACAAGCAGTTGCCGCACAGACACTACTGATTTTTGCCCCCCTCTCGCTTCTTCTCGCTCAGGTTCACGCTGAAAAGGCTGGACAGAAGACGTGTTCATCTGGTCACCAGATAGGTATCATTACCAAGAGAGGATTGAAACAGCTGCAACCATATGACGTCACTACCCAGAATGCATTCAGGTGTAAACAACAATGGCGACCTATAAGTGATCAGTGCCAACGTTAATCTTCTAAGGCCAACATGTCAAACTAGTTTGGGGAGCCCTTTACGGACATGACTATGAATTTTAACAACTTACTTCCTACAGGAGCCTCCGCTTGATTAGAGTTAATAATTTAGGGGAAAGGTTTGAGTCATGATGCACCTCAACTATGGAACACACCTTCAGCGTTCTTTACTCTTAAAAGCGCTTTAGCGTCTGCATTTGGAATAACCAGTCTGTTGAATGTGACCGAAAATGGACGGTGTAGAAAGATGGATGAAATCATTTGGCTCCGAGTGTGTTATCAGAGCCATTCACACACTTCTATCTTTCTGCTAGACAATAAGAGAGGAAAAATCCCAAGGTCCCGCCTGTGTTTAGCACATCCTCCTCACGTCAAACTCCCACTCCCGGGTTTGTTTAGTATTAATAACTCAAGGCCGAGCTGGAAGCTGGATGTGGCAGTGGAGATGATGACGGAGTGATGAGGGAGGAGTGACGGTACTGACCCGTCTGTTCCCACACCGCAGGGCCGGATCTGGTCAGGTCAGGTCAGGTCAGGTCAGACCAGGTCGGGCTGGTTCGGCCTGGATGACTAATGTATCACCAGCTATTGTTCTCTCGTTCTTCCTTATGTCCATCTCTCCATCCTCCACTCACACATTCATACTGATGCTAAGTTCACATGACAGAAAGGAAAGTCCGATAGGTAGTGCTGGAGTGTTGCTAAAATTAGTGACGCTACTATCTTCTTTTACAGTGGCTTATCAGAGAGACTGCTTTTGAAACACCGAGACTTTCCAACACTGTTTCAAACAGTAAAACATATGGCAAAGTCTCTCTTTATAAAGACGCTATTTTCAGCTAGCAGGTGTTTGTGATTGGTATTGAATTAGCAGAAGTGGCATCTAATTGGCAACCGTGCCTCATTGCATCACAGTGTAGCTGCCAGATGGAGTTGGAGGACGGGGTGCACCGTGGCCAAGACGGAAGCGAGAATCTGTGTCCGTATTCATCAAAATGTTTGACTCTGAAAGACCAAATGGACAGAACTTACATATTTGAGTGTTGGTTACACAAACTGAACATCACAACACTCTCTAGCTCCAAAACACCGTCATAACCTGATTGGGATTTGATGTTATATTAATAGAAAATTTTCACATTACTTTTAACATCATGCCTACTTCAGCCACTGCACTGCCACTCTGCTTTTATACCGTTTATTCTGTTCATTCTGTGTCTTGCACGGCTGCTACATACTTACCTTAACATAATGGTGAGGGAGTTGGCCACGTGCACCACAATGAAATGTGAACCCTGCATCTGAAAAAGCAGTGGGCAGTTTTTTGGCAGCTCCTTGGGAGCAGTACCTGGGGATGGTACCTTGCTCATGAGTACCTCAGTGGTACCTTTACTGGTCCGGGACTTGAAAAGGCACCCTTCCAATCACGGGACCAACTCCCTAACTGTTATTCTAAAAACTACACAACTGTAAGAACCAAACTGTTGCTCGATTTATTCAGTTTTCTCCAAACTTCATAGCCACGAAACCTCTGAAGTTAAAAACTGTCCCTTAAGTTCACACGATTACAGCTTGACGCGATGCGGTCTGGCTGAAACGTCAGAAGAGCAATTGAAATCTATCTGGAAGGTTATTTCCACATTTCCAAGTGCAAAGTTTGCCAAAGCAGTGAAATGAGAGAGACCCACGGGTGAGATATCAGCACCAGAACACTGCTCTTACTGCTCTGCTGCTGTCAGACATGTGGCGAGTGGAAAACAGAAAGTGTTTTTTTCACTGTTAATCTGCAGAGAAAGTCCCGGAGTTACAGCTGGGAGGAAGTTCCCAGATTTCAACAAAAGGCCCCAGTGTTTGAAGTTTGCATCATGCACCGTTCTGACACAGAGTCTGATGGAGTCAAATTAAGTGCTTCCTGTATGAGGCTGCACCATAAAAGGAGAGTGAACTAACTGGACAGAGTCACTTACAGCCAGCGTTAGAGAAGCTACTTTTATACTTTTAAGAATTATTTAGATAAATCTAGATTCTCTAGCTCCAAACTACAAATGCAGGCCACCATGCTTTACACTAAGAATAGAATTAGGACAAAGCATCTAAGCAGTTGAAGAAGAAGCAAGCGGAACATTAATACATGAAAGATTTTAAAAATTGTTAAAAAGAAAACAGCTACTGAAAAAACTATACTCAACAAGTTGGTAGCATAACTGATTTGGATGAGCTGCTCCCCAACACTGCTCACAGTTACGGAGTTACTTCTCACAGTCCAAGGTGAACTTCTCTGCTGAATGGAGTTATGTCTTCCTGAGTTGAACAGGGACAGGCTTATTGAGGGATTTGCAGCAAAACACCACAGCTATTGTGAAGACACTCGACAGTAAAAGTGTCACCGGCATGTCTCACCCTAATTCAGCTGTTTCAGACACGCGATATGGGAGCAGAATAAACATTCCGGCGGCCAAAACGTGGCCCAAAAGATCTGTGGCAGAGCACGACTTGGCTTTGATAGGGAAAATATTTGGCAGGTATCAGGTGCTGTCAGGACTGATGGCGTTCGTAAAGCCTGAGCGAGAGAAATAGCATTGCAGTTCTGAGCTTTAATGGATTTTGTGTACATTTAAACAGATGCAAATAAAACAATAAAAGCTAGATGTGCCAACCTTAATAGTGGCGACACTTTGTGGCCAACATAGAGAATGACAACCTTAATAGTGGCGCCACATAGCAGCCAACATAGGGAATGACAACCTTAACAGTGGCGCCACTTTGTGGCCAAAATAAGACAACTTAGACCTAAAAAGCAAAGTGATTAAAAAGGGTTGCAGCTGAGCTATTGACAAGAAATGCAATATCCTGGGTCTCCTCAATGAGCTGAAAATTTTAAGCTGTTTTAAATATTATTGTTTAATAAGTATTTAGACAGGGCTCAAGTCAGGACTATAACATGCAGCACGAGGACAGTCCTAAAAATGATACAGATTTCGGCGTCATGCCTTTGGTTTGGCCAACTCATGACCACATCACCATCATCATCGCTGGCAAAGCTTTTTGGCCACTTCCCCTCAGAGTCGAGTGTATGTGTTTGGGTGTGTGTGTGCATGCTTCAGTAATGACTACAGGAATGATGTGTGGTTTTGCTGGATTTGGCCTCACCCTGCTGACATAATCCCCAAGAAATACACTGAGGAGCTGTAAGTTCCCGGGATAGGCTCCGGTCCCCCCCGCGACCCCAGTTGGGATTAAGCGGTTCAGATATGGAATGAATGAATGAATGAATGAATGAATGAATGAATGAATGAATGAATGAATGAATAATAATAATAATAATAATAATAATAATATCAATTCTGATCCCCAGTCTGCAGTATCTATTATGCATCATAGTGGAAATTACTTTCAAATTATTATTTGCTTCATGTCAGAGAATCACAAACTTTAATCTCAATTTATTTAATCTAGTGTGTAATCTGCGATATGTAGCAGTATATAAAATTAAAGTCAACCAAATATTTCGCCTTACCTGAGTACTTAAAATCTTTGAAATAATTGAAATAATAATCAATCAATTTACCTCCCAAACCACTGCTCAGGTACTTTGATACTGAACAACAAAATTATCCTTTCAGCAAGCATTTAGGGCAGTTGGTGGCCTAACAGTAGAGACGTTAGCCTTTGATCAGAAGGTTGCCGGTTCAAATCACATACTGGTAAAGGTACCACTGAGGTACTCTGCCCAGCTGCCCACTCTCAAAAAACTGCTCACTGCTTCTTTATGGATGGGACAAAAGCAGAGTTCACATTTGGTTGTGGTGCAATGTGTGCTGTGCTGTGTTCACAATAACAAATAATCACTCACTTCACTTCCCTAAAGAGTTCTGCCTTCAGAAGTGCTTCATCTGTCCAAAGATTTTTCTAGTGGCCGTGTCTCTCTTTTCTGCAAACTTGATCAAATCGATCTGGCCTTTAAGCGTGGAGAAAGCGAAGCGGAAAATTTTTCACCAGAGGCGATGTCAAAGGCGGAGAGAAGGGGTCGACCTCAAATCTCAGCCTCCTCAAAAACACATGCACACACATGGTCTGAAATGAGCGTGACTCTACGTGTGGTGTCAAGTTCAAGTAAAAGACAACATTGAAAAAAGTTGCAGATAGATCAGAGACTGATGTGCGATAGTCATAATTTCTACAACCACGAGTGCAGCGAGTTCAGAAGCGAGGTCAGCGTGGAAGAATGCGGTCAGAGACGCTGCCACCATGATGCAGATGTGTGTGTGTGTGTGGAGTGTGTGTGTGTGTGGTGTGGTGTGTGGAATTCCGTCCCTGCTAGGGAGACTTCTCCAGCTAAACCAGATTTTTACTGAATTTACTTGATTTGATTGAGTCGTGTGTTTTCATAGAGGTCCATTAAGTGAATATAAGTGAGTGATTATTTGTCTATGTAAGCCTGTTGCCTTTACAATTGCCTCTAACTGTAACAGTAACAGTTAGCTTTGTTAACAAGCTTGTGAACAGTCATCTAGCATTGAGTCCGGCAGTGGTGGCTTTCGGATCGATTCACGCCGCTGTGAGCATGAACACTTCACTTAGGCGCCCGCTCTCATTACGGCGATATGGCGCTTCGCGGCCTCATAAGACCGCCGCTGCCAGATTGAGTTTACCTTTAATTTCAGGCAATGGTCGGGTAAAATTCATCAATTGGCGCACAAGCCTTAAGACACTGCTGCGACGATCGCGCTGTCTGCATTGCCAACGAGCTGAAACGCATTCGCGCCGCCCGAGGTTAACCAGGCGGCTATCACTACTACCAGCAGCAGCCTGGCGACTGAGAACGATGACGCGACGTCATCAACATCGCCAGAAGAAACACGACATCATGGCGGTGCTGGGAAAGTAATGAACACTGAAGGCGGCCAGGTCGGACGGTATCTCAGGCACCTGCTGCATGACCAACTGTCGTGTTCACCTCCATCTTCAACGAGTCTGGCGAAGTCCACATGGTCCCCCTAACTAAAGAAATCTGTCGTCCCTGATGCTAAGAATAGCAACCTTCATGCCTGAATGACTACCTTCTGTTGCACTGACATACAGAGAGTAGTTATGAAGGTGTTTGGAAACTGATCAAGCATCTCATCTCCTCCTTGCATCCCAAACACCACTGGAGAATCCCACTCCAGTTTGCCTACTGCTCTAACCGATCTGGGGATGCCATCTCCCACGTCCTGCACACTCCCCTCAGCCGTGGACAAGAAACAGGATAACTATGTGAGGTTGCTGTTTGTCGACCTGGCTCAGCCATTCCTTAATAGTGCCCTATAGACTGTTACAAGCTGAGACCTGGGACTCAACTACCGCTTGTGCACGTGGGTGCTAGACTTCCCTCTGAAGGCAGATCTCAGGTGTCTCCAGCAGCAACTCTCTTAGGAGCTCCTCAAGGGTGTGTGCTCTCTCCGCTGTTGTGTCCTCTACCTTCGGACTGTGGCAGCCACTCACAATTCAACAACATTGTCAAGTTTATAGACTGACACACAGTGGTGCTGGGGTTAATCTCAACAACGATGAGACGGCCTACATGGACGAGGTGGAGAACGTGGCCCTCTGAACGTCCTCTGAAGTCCAATGTCAATGATTTTATCCTCTTATCAGAGTGACTTACATTTCCCTAATTTCAGGACAGTTCCCTGAAAGCAACTTAGGAGTTAGGGAGGTCTTGCTCAGGGCCCAATGTTGGTAACATAAGGTCAATTAGAACCTCTATCTTTCGTCCCAAGGTGTCTACCCTGAGCCATAACACTTACATGCCAGCAATTTTCAGATATTACTTCATATTGGACGCAGCAATAGTTACTACCGGGATGTTCTTTTTAACACATTTTTTTAGCCGTGGCCAGAAAATCACCAAACATGTCATTATATGATATAATTCAGGGATTTTCAACTGCTTCTGTCCCAGGAACAAGGACAGACTAAGCAGTCTGAGGGTGGAGGGGAGTATTTTTGGTGTTACTCTTTGGATATTTACGTTAAATTCATTATTCATAAAGATGCTCAAATCATCTGGAAATGTTTTGAAAAATGAAAAAAGGGAGAAAAAAGAAAAGTGATTTCAGTAGTGAAAGTGAATTGCGTCAGGCCACCGCAATACCGCGCGGACCACTAAGTGCAGCGGACTACCTTCTAAAAGCCTATATTTATGTCGATTCTGGTCTGCCATGCATATTCTGGGGCCGTCACGTTTATCGCGATGCATCGTTGTCACGATTAATTTCAACACTACTCTATTCAGACACCACCTTGACCTTACACGAAAAATCCCATCAGTACGGTTCCAAACCTAAATAACTTTCATTAGAATGAGCCAGTAATCAAATGTCAAGGATGTCCTAACTGCCATTAATCATTTCGGTCTTTGTTCTTCCATTTACGTTCCTCCTTTTCTTCTCTTATCTTATCATTCTTATGACGGACAATGACCCTCATCCATCTAAGCTTCATGGGAGGATTTGGGACTGGACGGAAGGGGCAGTTAAGCTTCTCTTATGGCAGATTTAGGCTTTATGCCTTCTATGATGTAAGTAAGAAAAAACCCGACAAAGCCGTGCGTAAATTCTAACAACAAGCAGATGGTGGGCCAAACAAACGCATCAATCTTTCAGCAGCAGTAACATGCATCAAATACTCTGAGGAGCATCTGGGTTTCTTGCCAGAGGAAAGCTCATCAATCTGTGATCCTTTAGCATTAAATAGAATCACTCTTATTATTATTATTATTGTTCAAGGATTATTTGACTTTGTGAACACACCAAAGCACACAGTGCATCACAGCCAAATGTGACCTCTACGTTTCCTGCTTCCTTCACGCAGTGCTTGAGGACGGTACCCTGCTCATGGAGTATCGGGCAAAACATCAGAAGTCAAATTTCTTGCAAGTGTAACATCACTTGGTCAATAAAACTAATTCTGATTCTGATTCATTAATACTGCAGATAAGCGGTTCGGATAATGAATGAATGAATGAATGAATGAATGAATGAATTAACTAATTGTTATGGGTGTTTTTTTATAATTAAATTATCTTAGAAATATTAATAAAACTAATTCTGATTCTGATTCATTAATACTGTAGTCGGCAGTTGGATAATGAATGAAATGAATGAATGAATGAATTAACTGGTATTATAGGTGTTTTATATACGAAAGCAAATTATCTTAAGTATTAATAAAGCTAATTCTACTGATTCTGATTCATTAATACCTGCAGATAAACCGGTTCGGATAATGAATGAATGAATGAATGAATGAATTAACTTTAATTGTTATAGGTGTTTTTTATACTTAAAGCAAATTATCTTAAGTATTAATAAAAACTAATTCTGATTCTCTGATTCATTAATACTACCGAATGGCCGGTTCGGATAATGAATGAATGAATGAATATACTTTAATTCTTATAGGTGTTCTTTATAATTAAAGCAAATTATCTTAAGTATTAATAAAACTAATTCTGATTCTGATTCATTAATACTGCAGATAAGTGGTTCGGATAATGAATGAATGAATGAATGAATGAACTTTAATTGTTATAGGTGTTTTTTATAATTAAAGCAAATTATCTTAAGTATTAATAAAACTAATTCTGATTCTGATTCGTGTCTGCAGATAAGCGGTTAGGATAATGAATGAATGAATGAATGGATGAATTAACTTTAATTATTATAGGTGTTTTTATATAAAATAAATTATCTTAGAGTATTAATAAAACTAATTCTGATTCTGATTCATTAATACTGCAGATAAGCGGTTCGGATAATGAATGAATGAATGAATATACTTTAATTCTTATAGGTGTTCTTTATAATTAAAGCAAATTATGTAGTAATATCAAAACCAATTGATTCTGATTCATTAATACTGAATGTTGGTTAGGATAATGAATGAATGAATGAATGAATGAATTAACTATTGTTATAGGTGTTTTTTATAATTTAATAGATGTCTTAAAGTATTAATGAAACTAATTGATTCTGATTCATTAATACCTGCAGATAAAATGATTAGGATAATGAATGAATGAATGAATGGATGAATTAACTTTTAATTGTTATGGGTGTTTTTTATACTTAAATAAATTATCATCTTAAGTATTAATAAACTAATTCTGATTCTGATTCATTAATACTGCAGATAAAAGCGGTTAGGATAATGAATGAATGAATGAATGAATAGATAACTTTGGTATTTATAGGTGTTTTTTATAATTAAAAGCCATTATCTTCAAGTATTAATAAAATAATTCTGATTCTGATTCATTAATTACTGCAGATGGCAATTCCGGATAATGAATGAATGAATGAATGGATGAATTAACTTTAATTGTTATAGGTGTTTTTTATACTTAAAGCAAATTATCTTAAGTATTAATAAAACTAATTCTGATTCTGATTCATTAATACTGCAGATAAGCGGTTCGGATAATGAATGAATGAATGAATATACTTTAATTCTTATAGGTGTTCTTTATAATTAAAAGCAAATTAGCATCTTAAGTGATAATAAAAACTAATTCTGATTCTGATTCATTAATACTTGAATGTAGCCCAGTTCGGATAATGAATATGAATGAATGAATGAATGAATTAACTTTAATTGTTATAGGTGTTTTTTATAATTAAAGCAAATTATCTTAGGTATTAATAAAACTAATTCTGATTCTGATTCATTAATACTGCAGATAAGCGGTTCGGATAATGAATGAATGAATGAATGGATGAATTAACTTTAATTGTTATAGGTGTTTTTTATACTTAAAGCAAATTATCTTAAGAATGCTAATAAAACTAATTCTGATTCTGATTCATTAATACTGCAGATGGCGGTTGGAGGATAATGAATGAATGAATGAATGAATAAATTAACTTTTAATTATTATAGGTGTTTTTATAATTAAAACCAATTATCTTAAAGTGTCATTAATTCTCTGATTCTGATTCATTATGCAGATAGCGGTTAGGATAATGAATGAATATGAATAGAATGAATAGATTAACTTTGATTGATATAGGTGTTTTTTATACTTAAAACAACAAATTATCTTTAAGTAATAAATAATTCTGATTCATTAATACTGCTGATAATTTACTTTAATTATGAGAAACAACTATAACAACTATTATACTTTAAACAGTGACTTTACATGTGCCAATTGCTATGTGTAGTAAATTGTATAATGGTGCATAATGGACATAAAAGCCTGCAGGTGAGTGACCGACAGGAAGAGTTTAGTCTGTGTTATTAAGAAGACGTAAAAAGAATGTTTCTTAACAGCAGCAGTACTCTTCAAATCTGACAAACGAGTGTTTTGTGGAGGAAAATATTTCAGTGGAGCACAGGAGCACATACAACAATGCTGAGGCTTTATTATTATTATTGTTATTATTATTATTATTATTGTTATTATTATTATTATCTTAAAGAATACAATCAACTTTTTAAAAGGAATTAAACAAAGAACAAACATTTATAGTTATCAGAAGTTCCCAAGCATTTTTCCCAAATCAAAAACCCAAAAATTGCTTAATAAAATTATTTTTGTTTTAGCCAATCATAATATTAAGCATATCGAGGGCCTACTGTGTCTGTGATCTTGACCTTCTCCCAGCAAAGAGGAGCAGAACCGTTTTACTACTACTTGAGATTGAATGCGATACTGTCTTAATGAAAACATTAGAAATAATAACTAATAATGCTGGCGCTCAATTTGGATTATTTGAATTGTTTTTAGATTATTTTTTATTATTCCTTCATATAATAAAAAAACGCAGAAAAGAAACATGATATAACATAATAGTACTAATTTACTACACGTGTTATTGAATTACTCACCTTTATACAACGGTACGGAACTGTGACGTTTCCCACTGAGCACTAGAAACGCCTAGTAAATAAATTAAACTGTAAATTTATTTAATCCAACCAATTTAATACGTGTAATTATTCATATTATTAATTATATTGTACTATTATATCACTCCTTTTTATTCTTTATATGTTTCTTTATATTCATTGTACTCTTAGTACACGTACTTTCATATTATTAATCAATTTTATAATTCTTTGATTACATTTGTTTCAATTGATTGTATACTAATTGCAACCGATTAAAAATTTTAATCCAATCAATCAAATAAGTGTTTTATATTATTAATTATTTTCTCATATTCTTATTAGTTTTATTGTTTTATGATTTATATATGTTTTAAATTTACATTGAAATAGATTTTCTTTTTCATTTTACGTAGTCAAAAGAATGAACCGTCAATTAAGGCGAGTGTCTGCCATCTGGTGGTGAAGGGGGGTAAATGTCAAAAATGTGATTTTACGGCAGGACGACCTGCTGTGCGGCAACGTGCTGAGTGTTAGTGTGGAAGATGGCGGAGGCGAGTGATGTTCACGGTTCCGGAGCAGCGCAGTCGGAGCAGTATGAGGCCGGGGCGGAGCAGCGAACCGGGCTCCGGAGCAGACAGGAAGCCGGTGTGTCTCCTGGTGCTCGGTATGGCGGGATCCGGCAAAACCACCTTCGTTCAGGTAACACGAGGAGCGAGAAGCAAGGCTTTCTGGGGCTTCAGGCGCAAAATAAAACGGTGTCGCTTCACGATTCCACTGATTCAAAAGTGGTCGATTCACTGCGTGCCGTCGACGCCTGCAGGTAAAATATGAATAAACAGCGCGTAGATAAACAAATTCGCGACAAACTGTTTTTAACTTTCTATATTTTTATGTTTTTAAACATACATGCTGCCCTCAAAATATTAAAACTAAAAACTGATGTTATTTCAGATTTAATTTGATAGCTAATATTTTGAGGCACAAAACCTCGCGTTTGACATTCCATCACTAGAACAGAATGAGGAAGGTTGTTGTTACTGCAAAGCATTTCTTTATTTTTTATATAAATATATATATATATATATATATATATATATATATATATATATATATATATATATATATAATATTTAAGGCAGAATAACGTAACTTTTTAGATAAAAAAGTTAGTCTTAAGTTCTGGACACCAAAGCTATAAAATATAAACACGGGGACGGACTAAATAAATGTCGCATATTTTAAATATTACTGAATGAATATTATTAATGAATATTATATTGTATATATTTATTAATTAATATAAATGGAGAAATAGGAACGAGGATACGAACAAGCTGATTCAGAATCCTCTTGACTCAGATCAGCTGTGTCTCAGGTTCCAGAGCGCTTTGGCTCTGCAGGAATTAAGTGAAGCTCCACATGTTAACTCTGTTTGGGGACTAAAGCTGGACTCTGATGTTTGATCCCGGGTTTTATTCGCCCAGTTTTGTGATGGTTTTGCCTGGGTGAAGGTGATGATCCTTGGAGTTCTGTGCCTCACTGGCCATTACAGACAGTGTTTGTCAATATTCTGTGTCCGTGTGCAGCAGTGATGCATGAATAGTCATACAGCTGAATCAGAACATCTTCATTTTAAACTTAATCATTTCAGTTATATACAGGTTGACAGAGAGGCGAGACAACATAGCGACAGTTTCTACAGAGTACAAAGAACACAGTGTATACATATATAGATAAACTATAAACTTTAAATGAATGTAGACACATTAAGGTTTACATGCAGCGTTCGACAGTACTGTTTGCACAAGTGTTGTAGCACCAGTCAAGTGGAGAAAAGCTACAGCCACAGTCCCGGAACTGCCCATTTGCATTAAATGTGTATACGTTGGCCCAAGAGGTTGGTGGTTTGAATACTACCAACACTGGGCCTCAGAGGAATTACCCTTAACTTCAAGTTGCTCTGTATGGGCTAACTTCCTAACTGTTACAGTTGGTAATGGCTGGGGCAGTTGTTAATGTAACAGATAGAGAGTTCCCCATGATTGGAAGGTCGTTGGTTCGAATCCTGGACTGGGCGGTACTCATAAACAAGGTACCGTCCCCAGCACTGCTTCCCGGGTGTCCACTGCTCCTTTACGGGACAGCATGAGCCTCCATGTTAATAGTGTGTTTTTTTTATTTTATGTAGTGTGTATATATAAGAGAGTAAGGTGTTGTTTTCGTTCCCCAGCGTCTGACCGCCTTCCTGCTGGCAGAAGCAACCGCCCGTGCGTCATCAACGAGCCCTGCAGTCCACGAAGGTCCCTTTCGTAACATTGGTAACAGTATCTACTTTCGTGAACTCCGCTCACATCACAATAGTTCTGGAATGGCGATATATGCGTCAATTTTATTTTCCCCAATTTTAATTTTATTGAGTCTATCCAATGTTCATCAAAATGAAGTCATGTATGTATTTGCTCATTTACTTTCTTAGGTTTAGTCATTTGAATCTAATGATAAGGCGTAGTTACCTGATAGGTGTAGACTAAATATACTCATTAAAGCAAGAAACCATTATAAATGTTATTATACATCTTCCTGTGCTTCGGTTTTCTTTAACTAGTGAAACTGAAATTTTATTTTCTCAAAAACTATTTTAGGGCCCTATGATTTCATGAGCGGAATAAATTAGGTCAACAAATAAAATGGGAATCCGTTGTAAAAGCGAATATTAAGTGTAATTAGCTGATATCAGTTGTGTGGGCAAAAGCATAAAGCAATAGTTTCTAATCAATTTTTAGCACTGCAGCCCTCTGTATTTGTTACACCTGTTGGTAGGACTCAGCTTTCCACACACTAAACACACAGATACCGACGTCAGCGGTCGTATAAGCGAAGGCTCGTTATGAAACATAGAGTCCTCAAAATGAATTAGTGTTAGTGCTAGGATTTTAGAGCAGAACAAACCAAGATTTTCATAGTCAGAACTGTAACTCTTTAAGTAGTTTGCCAGTACAATAGACTGAACCATAAGAACCGTGTGACCACTTACAGTCAAAAGCCGTCAAAGCGTTTACGTTTTACCGCGAATGAATGTTTTTGTTGTTTTGGTAAATGTTTTGCAAAAGCAGAAAATGTTCTGAACTAGCTGAAGTTGAATCTTCGATCATTGCTGTGAAATTCTTTCCTATTACATTATTCTTTTCTATATTCCACTCCATAATTAGAGCACTTTTTAGGTGAATAAATATGATTATATATGTCAAGCTCTGAATTCAGAAAAATAAAAATGGAAAAAAAGCAAATTCAGGAAAAAAATACATGGAATTTGGGAAAAAAATAAGCGGATTTCATAGGGCCCTACTATTTTTTATTCAATAATATACATGTATGTTTGTGAGCTTGGAAACAGTTTTTATAAAACAGCTAACCCAGGTTTTGTTGTTTTATTTATAGATATCAGAGATACAGTGAACTACAAAGAAGTGATGAAGCAGTATCCTTTACTACCCTAATGATGTATATATTTAACATTCATCTGGCGTTTTACTCTGGCTTTTGTCAAAGTCTCACTTCTCTCATATGTTTGGGATCAAGCATGAAATACTATGGATCCTCTTATAATGTCCTGTTTTTTTATTATACATTATTATTATTATTATTATTGACCTGTACCAAGGCCAGTTGTACGGCGAACCGTAATGTAATCGGCGCTGTAGCAAAAAAATCTGACCTCTAGGGGGCTCTAAATTGCTTCATAAATTTATGTGATGTCATAACAGAGCTTTTATAATTTGCATGAAATTATAGAAAACTACCCAATTCTTATACGATCACTGTTAGAGGCTAGTTTCTTTATACACACAACTTCATAGCAATCATAACAAACAAGAGGCTTCACTACCAAGTCACAAACTTCTATTTGCATCTTCAGTTCTTTTCCTATTCACTTTCACTTTATTGTTCTATGTTCTAATGCCTGTCCTGATATGATTAAATGTGAATTTATGTATTTATCCTTTATCATAAAGATCTAGCATCGGCAGTGTGCTCTGTTCTGCTGATGGTCAATGCTGACCCTTGTACTGTTTTTTCTGATTTATTGGTTCGCTTGTTTTACAGCGTTTGCAGCTCTTATGGAGCAACCTTAACACTCCTTAAATTAATGCAGGACTGTTCTTCAACCTTTAAAGCTAGACTTAAATCGTCCAGCTGAGGTACAAACCCTGTTAGTGCACAAACAAGAGTACATACTGGTGAGTTAGTGCTTTTTTAAGCAGTAAGAGGGGTAGTTAGTCTTCTGAATGCTCGCCAGGAACCATTGAAGACAGTAAGGGACTCAGCAGTTCTAATGGCAGTAGGAGGTCGAGACCGTCTCTCTAATTCCAAGAAAAATTTAAAAAGCAAGAAACAGCTTATTTTATTATGTTTCGGACACTCTCAGCCCACGTCTTGGATACTATCCGTGATTAAAAGCCAAACCCGAGCGGTGTATCGTCTGTACATACTAAACTCAAATGTCCTTTCCTTACCTGCAGTGGAAGTCCAACCAGTAGAGAGTTGCAGTCGTCCAGCTTAGAGATGATCAAGGATTGGACGAGTAACTGAGTAACCTCGGTGGTGAGAAAGAGGCGGATCCTTCTGATGTTGTATGAATGGTATCTGCAGGTCAGATGTGTGGAGAATGACAGTTCATCATTCCGGTGGCACCGTTGTTGCCGTTCTTGATGGAGACGATAACCGTTCTCCAACGTCTCTGAGCTTCGCTGACGGTGACCCGTTCCTTGATTGAAACATAAGTGTTCCAAAAGTGTGTGTGTTGAGCTTTGACTATGGTACAGATACGGATTGGGTCCGAATGGAGGAATAAATCACGATAGATTAAACTGTTTACACTTGCTAAGTTGATCCGGGTAAGTTTTATCTGTGCTCAGTAGATATCACCTTCTCTTTGTGGTCTGTGTTTGTTTTATTCAATGCAGGTTGTGAAGTTCATTGAGAAAAAGCAAAGCAGTCATGAGTAAGTGTCTGGTACGATTTTTGCCGCTTTAGTCTTCTCTTGTTTCTTGTTATAATTTGTGCAGAATTTTTCTCTAAGTTGTCATTTACCTTCACAGGTTCGTTCTGATCGACACACCGGGACAGATCGAGGTTTTCACCTGGTCAGCGTCGGGAACCATCATAACCGAGGCTCTTGTACGTAGCGGCTCGTAATTCTGATATAATTATTAATAGTGTGGGGTTAGATATGAAGAATCTTTTTACATCTAAACTGCAGATGTGAACCAAGAGGAAGTTCTTCAGTGATTAACAGAGAAAACTGTAGTAATATCTTAATTTATAAATTGATGTGCTCTGAGACCTTACAATTTTAAAATTAATAATATTTCTATCAGGGATAGCTGCTTCTCATGAAATATTACCTTTGTTGTTTTTGTTCCAGAATTAGTGTGCAGTAGAACTTCCTGTAAGTCAGCATCTGTCGTGCTCTGCCTCAACTCCACCCTCTCGCTGGCTCCACTTACTGCTGCGGTATAAATGTGGTTTAAAAAAAGCACCAATCCCAGGCCTGGATTGGTTGATTTGATCTCCAATCAGGTGTCTTATATGGTTCCAAATTGATATAGTGAATAACAACACACATTTTTTAGTACATTACCAGCAGCAACAAGAGACAGGTTGTAGGTTGTTGAAGGTTTTGGGTGTGATGTGTTCAGCCAGCATCCTAGTCTAATTGTATCTGTTAATGTTTCTAAATCTGTTGATGTTGCAGGGATTACGCCTCCTAACATGTTTTAATGAAGATGTTGATTTTATAAAGTACAATCTGAGGATGTCATGAGATAGTTTACACTGCAGTTAAGTTAGAAGCGATGCAGTAATGGTGGGAAGAGATGCATGAGGAAGAATCCAGTCACTTCAAATACATAAATGTGACTCTGCACGGCCAAAACCAGTCGCTTGTCGCAAATTTTCAAAATTGAGTTATGTTTTGCGTGAAAGGGCATAAATCAACCCTTCAAAACGATACCTATATGTCCGAATGAAGCGGGGCGACGCGTGACTGAGATATCAGCATTCAAAGAGGTGGAACTATAAATCGCCAAGTAAGCCGAATCTGCCTTTGAAGTTATTATCATACATAACCTCCTGAGCGGCAGTGCTGATCGCTGACTTCGATGCGGTAGCCTCGCGCATTCACAGCCACCACGGATAGCCTACCTGCGTTAGGTTAACTGAACTACGGAAGGCAGATGGATTCCGGAGAAATATCTTCCGCAGCCTAGTCAGCCAGTGGGTTTTACCGTAAATATTGAAGTCGGCGGTCAAAAACAAACTCAACATTCTGCTGAGTCGTTCTCACTATCTCGAAAATATCACGTTTTGGATGGAAGGTAAGTTTTTCGAGTGATATAGACCTTCCACTGTTTCCATTACTAAAAACAAAAATCCCCAAATTTTACCATAACATAACCACTGGTTTTCTCGGAAACCTCCGTTTCGACAAGTGACTGGTTTTGCCGTGCCGAGTCCCAAATGTCTTTCAGTCAAATAAAAGCACATATTCCACTCATATGTCAGTCATTGAACTTTTCCTTAAAATTCCTTAAAATCATCTGTTTATATTCTTGGAGCTGCTCCCTTCATGGACGGCTCCCGCTTAGAGGTCAGGTGGATGTGCTGTGCCGTGTTCACTTTAATTCGCTTAATTACAGCTCTGCTGTGTGTCCGTGTGTTTAGGCCTCCTCTTTCCCCTGCGTGGTAATGTACGTGATGGACACGTCCCGGCGTCAACCCCGTCCTGCCATGTCCCAGCATGTCGCCTGCAGGTCCCAATCTCACGAACACCTGCCTTTACACCACACACACTCCTGCAGCAACAAAGCTGATGCAGTGTTTTTGACTTTTAAACTCAGTACACTCGAATTAGCTTAATGAGGATCTGAATGGTCTGATCAGCTGAGTTCTTGAGGTGGGAGCGATTATTGCACATGCTTGGCATAGGCGTGGAAGTCCAGCCTCTAGGTAAATGTATGCATTCTGATTCACTAACTATAAGGTGCTAATTTTGCAGTGCCGCTGTTTGAAGAGTAGGGGGCGCTAAAAATGCTGCGTAAATTACTCAGCCCTAAGCGTAAGTCGCTAAGCTGGGTTTTGCTCAATAAGTGGGGAGGGTGAAAGTGAAAGTGGTGATTATTTGTCATTGAACACAGCACAGCGCTGATTACCTAGCGAATATATCACCAAAATTTTAACCTTGGCATCAGTGAAGAAACAGTGGGCAGCTGACATAGGCAGCGCCCAGAATAATGGTCTTGGGACGTTACCTTTATCGCAGGTACCTCGGTGGCTAACTTTTACCGGTGGATTGAACCTCGACCAACCTTCAGATCGCAGGCGAACACCACCATAGATTACCTGTTTCTTGAATTGTGCTTCTTAGCATGTAACGAAAACCTCGTCGTCTGCTTATCTAATATGCGTAATATCCAAAACTTCTTCTAGGCCGGTTGACAGGTGGGAAGTAAGTGTCATGAATCTGTAGTTATGTCTAATGTCTATCAGGAATTTGCCTAACTCTGACTCCCTTTCTTGGCAGCACTGCATATTTCTGTGACTTGGATTTGGACCCCGCTCATTACTACTTGAGGCCGTATATTTATATCTTTGTTTTCACAAGCTCAGTCACCTGCTCCTCGGTATGTATTCCATTCACTCTTTTCAGCCCATCGTCTTGTGTTGGTTGGTCTCGCCGGTGCCGTCTTATCGCGATGCGCAGCTGTCACCCCGTACGCCGCACCGCAGCGCGCGTGTGATACTGATGCTTATTTCTCTTCCCTTTTCCTTCAGCATTCTCTACAAAACCAAGCTTCCCTTCATTGTGGTGATGAACAAGGTAAGACTGTCACTTCTGCTGCTCCAGTTAGCAGCATAGCGTCTCGTCCTCGTCTCGTGAAGACCCTGCGTTAGGCGAGCGTGTGTGTGTTTAAAATTGATTCTTGTTTCTCCTCCCCGCTGATGTGTGTGTTTAACTTTCCGCAGACGAACATCTTGTCGAGCACAGAGTTTGCAGTGGGTGGATGCGGGATGGCGTTTCAGGTGGCCTGAACCAGGAAACGTGCGTCAATGCCCTGACCGCTCCATGGCCTGGTGCTGGGCGAAGTTCTACACCAGCCGGGGTTAGTCCTGCTTGGCGTTGAGCTGTCATGGGATAGTCTGGCGGTTAAGGCCCACCTCTGAACAAGAGGTTATGGGTTCGTATCTCACGTCGACCGGCGTTAGGGTGTCGCAAGGGATAATCAGCGGTTAGATACCCACCCTCTGAACCAAGGTTGGCGGTTGTCTCCTAAGCTTGGCGTTGGGCTGTCATGGGGATAGTCTAGCGGTTAAGATACCCACCTCTGAACCAAGAGGTTATGGGTTCGTATCCTACGTCCGGCTTCGAGCGTTGGGGTGTCATGGGGATAGTCTAGCGGTTAAGATACCCACCTCTGAACCAAGAGGTTATGGGTTCGTATCCTACGTCGGCTTCGAGCGTTGGGGTGTCATGGGGATAGTCTAGCGGTTAAGATACCCCGAAGGTTATGGGTTCGTATCCTACGTCCGGCTTTACCGACACTGGGTCCCTGAGTAGACCCTTAAGCCCGAGTCGCTGCAGGGAGCCTGAAGTGTCCCTGAAATTCGGAAATTGAAGTCGCTGTGGATTGCGTAAATGTAAGCTTACGTGGGGCAGTTCGTATTTTAAAACTAAATTATTTCATAGCATCAAGCTCAGAGTTTGTAGCTGTGACATGAAAAGGTGTACCATTGCATCACCACAAAAAAATTAATTAATTTCTCTTGGGCGAACTGATTGTCGGAGCCAATGTTGGATATTTATTGGCATGATTATATGGGTATGATGTTTTAATTTTGGCCGTTACGATATTACGTATTACAAAGGTCTTGCTTCTAATGGCTTCGTCTTTTCTCTCTGTGCGTTTGCTCTTGCTCTTGTCGCCCACAACAGTCTCTGATTGGCTGTAACCAATGGCGCCTGGTAGAAGCAAATCAGCGCTAAAGTCTTATTGTCACTCACCACACCGCTGGCCTTGGTAGGCCTCGAAGAGAGTTTCAGCTGAGCTTGGTGTTTGTAAAATTCAAAAATGTGACACTCTTGTTTTGCATTTCGATACAGATTACTAGCAATAATCTGTATCGATATCAGCCATGAGCAAATATATAAATAAATATATATAAAAAGCAATATATCGGGCAACCTCTGTTAATTTCCTCATGCTATATACTGTCCACTATTTCCACTATACAATATACTGTCATATCACACAGCCCAATTAATAATCCTTATTTGTTTTTCTATATCAGAAAATCATTTCCATTAAAAGCCAAAATGCAGTACGGTAAATACACTATACAGCAGCGTTTCCCTAATCCGGTCACTGAACACCACTCTGCGCCGGGTGCATGTTCCTGCGCCCGCCGCCCGATCTACGTTGCTGTTTAGCTAATCGTAGCATCAACTGCTTCCATGCGTTGAAAACTGGAATCTGGTATTCCTGCAGACCAGGATTGACCTTCTGTATTGATAATGTGGTTTTATTTTAACACGTTGACTAATAAAAAATGTATAGTTCTAAAAACTGTTCTTTGTTTCTGTGTATACTTGCCGTTGCTCTGTAAAATATTCATTAAAATAGTAATTAGTGATTAATTGATAGGTAATCAGTAGCATTCTGATAAGTGTCGGTGTCCCGGTAACTGCTGGAGCAGTAGAGGTAACTGAACCTCCACTTACTTTTCTAGATACGTTAAAGTTTGCTGTTCTGTAGATCGTAAAATTGTGTGTGTGTGTGTGTGTGTGTGTGTGTGCGTGCATGTGTAGGTGGTCGGTGTTTCAGCTGTCACCGGGTCAGGACTGGACGAACTCTTTGTTCAGGTTTCCGAAGCTGTTAAAGAATATGAAGTGTGAGTTATGTCCACACACTTTATATAGAACGATATATCGTTTCAGCATCGGCATTGCGACGTTCACGTCACAGTTGTGTGCACTTTCTACTTAGCCAATTTAGAATAAAACTTTATCTGTTTTGCCACCTAGC